>JAVTVY010009813.1:10000-47667 GCA_036873755.1 Hanleya hanleyi | reverse complement strand
ATACTTTTGTCTTTTTGAATTTGGTGCTAATACTGTTATATGGAAATGGAATAGGTCTTTGGATTATGGACGCGGATATTCTCTAATGGACGACGGCTGGATTATGAATGACGGACTAGACGCTTGTAATCTTATGTTGATTTATAAGCAGATGTACTTATATCTAATTGATGTGATAACTCTGAAGTACGATTGTAAATGACAACAGTAATTGTTGAAAATTGGAATAGGCCTCTACTAAATTATAATGGCAGTGAGCTGAAATATGTTCAGGTACGTGATCTTATTGTTTGATTCGCCACATCTGTGACATGCGAGTGGCTTTCACCGCTGTCATAGTTTCGCTTCAGAACCCAGTTGCAGTTTTGATTAACCAGTATCACTCGCGCGCACATCGATTGCGCAGCTTCCTTTGGGCATATCCTGTTTACATGTACACTCTATAATTTTAAGTTTGTTCGTGTACTTTATATTTACGTTATATTTAACGTCTTAACTTCCTATCGTTATTTATGTTAAAAAAATATTTATAAAAATAAAAAATAAAAAACTTTATATATAGGCCCTATTTATTTCGTTTTATATATATTTACAAAGGTTTTAACTATATATTTGTGTTTGACAATATTTTCACAAACGGCGACTTTTTTTGGGGGTTTTAACTCTATATATTTGTCGTTGACAATATTGTCACAAACGGCGCCTCATATTTACAAAGGTTTTAACTATATATTTGTGTTTGACAATATTTTCACAAACGGCGACTTTATATTTTGGTTTTAACTCTATATATTTGTCGTTGACAATATTGTCACAAACGGCGCCTCATAGCAGTCCCTCAAAATATCTTGATTAGCAAACGACACATTTTGAGTATGAAAGTAGTGCCACTAAAAAAATTAACAAATACTTGCATAAATTAAGATAAATACACATGCAAATTGAACATATCATACCTCAAACTACCTGAAACTATATACTATATAAACATGGACACTACAAATGAAACGCTTCAACTGTTTTCTTGTAGCGTAAGAACTATATATTGTACTGTCTAAGAAAGACACCGCGCAGGTTAACCTCTACGGCTCTCCATGGTGTTTCTAGTTGATCTTTCAGATCAAATATTTTACCCCTAGCGTCAAGCACAGATACGTAAAATGATGCAAATTTCTCTGCCTAACAGTAATGCACATATTTTCTTGTTGACAATGCATTGACGTGAATATTTGACTGCTCTACAACTTGCGCAAATGGTCATTTTGAATACTCGGGAGCCACCTTGAAAAGTTGGTACACAATGGCCAACTGAATTCCGATTTGCAAACCGGCATGACTTATCTGTTCCTGTTTGTGACGTCATGTCAAACTAGCCTCCCGAAAACTGAACGTTACAGGTATTGACGTCCGGCCAAGTGGTCTGATGTGACATAGCAAAACAGTGTCAAACAAGAGCCGATAAGCAAGGCTGATTTCATTTCTGCAATTGGCGGGGCTTGAAATACCACTTTGAAGCATTTTTTCTAAAGCTACTAGGAGACAAAATACTTCATATAAAACATAAAGAAGTAAATAGGCTGATAACAATAACTACCCATGAAGAACATCAAAAGGTAAATATGAAAACTTCTGCATTTCACGTTTTAGGAAGATGTGGACGTTCATTTCGAGGGATTGATTTCTTCTGAATTTCAGTATTTATTTATCATATCACTTAAAAGCCATACCACTGAATACATAGGAAGATTTGACTAATTTCTTGCTTGATGCTGATTAAATCAAAGTTTCTGAGATCAAAATTTCTCCATTTTTGCTATATGATAATAAACACATACAGATCTTGTTGAATGAGAAATAAAAACAGGGAGACACAATGCTTTCTTGGAACATACTAGTGGTTCCAGCCGTGTGTCCAAGAGAGAGTGGGGGCCGGTGTGGTGGCTAAGAATGTCCGGTGACTACGAGTGTCCGGCCCCAATCTTCTAGCCCAGCCAGGACATTTTCCCGTACATTGGGGACGAGTGTCTGTCCTTGGTTGCAATAGAAAAGTATATGAAAAGGGACACTAATCACCAGGACATTCTTATCCATCACATCGGCAATCGAAGTGGGGAATACCATTGGAGATTCATTTATTAGCAATTTAGTAGCCGCATGTTCACTGTGTGACATTATCTTCATCATACCTTCACACAACACGACCACGGCATTGCTGCAGGTAGACCCTTCTGGCAAGGGTGGGTGTAAACAATCGAGGATAGACTCGTGGTCCGGTATTGTTCTGTAACATAGTACGTATTTTACGGCGAATCTGCCGTAATTGTAAGCTGGAGTAAGTATTATGGCACCGCCACTGAAAAAGAGAGCAAACGTGTTTAATTCTCCAAAGCTATAGACCCGTATTTACATGAATTGTGCGAATAATCCCATATTTGAAATTAAATTAGAAGAGTCTCAATAGATAAATGAACATTCTGTGGGTAACCGTGATACCCTGTACTACATGAAAACACGGGAACTCTGTAAAAACGACTGTGCACAAAATTGCACATCTACAAAAAAAATGTGTAGATGTGTAGGTACTGGTACACAATTATTGTGGATGTGCATTTTTGTTACAGTGATTGTTGTGGTACACCTTTGTTTTTAGAGAGTCTTGATTATAGGAACTTAATAATACACCTGAAAACAAATCCTCAACATGTTACGGAATATTCCAGACTATAGCACCAGTGGACTATTCCTTGGACTCATTCCCATAATATAGCATAGCTAGTCACTGTCAGCGGGAACATATTTGACGTTCCAGTACGGATATTACCTCCTCTAGCGGTGAACTAACCGAAGGTGTGGAAGGATGAACAATTGTTTGAATCATTGTTGACCGCTTCTGAGAAACCACCCAAAGTTTTTATTATTATTTTTATCTCATACAGACTTGGGATTTATGCTGTCATACAAAAGAGGTCTTTCGATTATTGACACGGAAATCCTGTTATGGACGACGGCTGAATATTGAATGTCGAATTTCACGCTTCCTAAATAAATATTTTATAATCCGTTTTTTCGTTTGCAGTCAAATATATTTCCGTTTTCTAAGTTTCGGTCTATATGCTCACGAAGGTGCTGAGATCAGAAAAGGCGTGGATTTTCATCATAACCCACGAACAGGATGAAGAAGAAAACTTCAATCATAACCGACAGAATCAGAATCGACTATCAATTACGAGCGTCTAGTCCGTCGTCCATTAAAGAATATCCGCGTCTATGATCGAAAGACCTATTCCATATAACATTATTAGCATCAAATTCAAAAAGACAATCATAGTATACATAAACATAGGCTAGTTTCCTTCAAGAGAGAAACGGTCAACAGTTTCCAATGATGCCGATAATACATCATGATGTTCCAAAAATATAAAATCCTGAAGTACATGGGTTCATACGGCCCCTAGCCCCGGGTTAGGGAGCTTCTTGAAATTGGGGCATACTAGGAACTGGCATAAGGCATTCTAAACAGAGTAGCATGGTGCGCCTTGTTGGAACTCCTAGGAACTCCATGCCAAACAGTTTGGAACTCGGCAGACAAAGGATGGATTATGCCATAACATGCAGCAGCATGGGGGAATTACAACACATATAAGGGAAGTGGAAAGAGGTGCCGACATACTGACAGTCACATGACTTCACAGTATAGTCCTCTGGTTAAGCTATTCCAAACCACATACCAAGAATCTAACGATTCATGATTCAGGTACGCTTTTATTGTACCTGTTCATGTGGCAACTTGGATGACATGACCACACGGCCCCTAGCACCGGCATAAGCGGTATTAGATACAAATCTAGAGAGCTACGATGTAAATGCTCTGACAACTCGTATATTGGTAATTGGTGAGCTGTATCGCTGTGACAACTCGTACACTGGGGATTGGTGAGCTGTGTCGTCGTCAGATGAAAATGACGGCATTTAACACAAAAGACTAGTCTGTAACACCCGATGTCGACTAAGCATCAACTTCCCACAAATACCAACATATATCAAAGACCAAAAGGTCTGTACAGGGGGCGGGCCTCGGGGACGAAACGTCCACCAGCAGAATCTCGCCATATACAGGTCAAAATTACAACACATATAAGGGAAGTGGAAAGAGGTGCCGACATACTGAGAGTCACATGGCTTCACAGTATAGTCGTCTGGCTAAGCTATTCTAAACCACATACCAAGAATCTATCGATTCGTGATATGTGTTGTATCTCAGGTACGCTTTTATTGTACCTGTTCATGTGGCAACTTGGCTGACATGACCACACGGCCCCTAGCACCGGCATAAGCGGTATTAGATACAAATCTAGATACAAATGGCCTAACTGGAACTCTAATCCATCCAGATCAGAACACCAAACTGGGCATGGTGTATCCCATTGAATAACCAGCATATGCCATCCCTACCAGGGAACTCAGTTCCTAATTTCAAGAAGCTCCCTTAAGCGGAATTAGACACAAGTTACGAAACGTAGCGCCTTAGATCTTGCACGCTACGTTCATATTTTGCTATCAGCATGCGATATGTATCGCCGAATTTGAGAAACTTTGAGTGGAGGCGCTTGGTGGAATAGCCCTGTTTTATGAGTTTCTGCAACAAAGTTTTGTGACGTTGATTAAAATCGTCACATTTAACACAGGATCTAGCAAATGCTACTAGTCGAGATATGTATACGCCATACGCAGGTCCCACTGGAATATTACTGTCAACAAAGGGATAGTTTACGATGTCGAACTTGTAATGAACTCTTTTGTCATAAAGTCGACGAGAGAGAATGCCCGCTTCATTTTTATAGAGATATAGGCCTAAATATGATGTGCCTATAGGGCTACCTGTAGTTTCCTTCAAATCCAGTGAAGGTGGATATATATCCTTCACTGCGTCATTTATATAGCGATTATCCACAGCGAGAAGATTGTCTGTATAGTGTTTGGTGAATGAGAAGGAACGGGATTTGAATGAATCGGTTTTTGAAAGCGCCTGCATATAGTCATATTCATAAGAGAACAGATACAGGTCAGCCAACAGGGATGAGCAATTAGTACCCATTGGAATACCTATATGGTGCTGATGTCTTATGCTACCAAATCTCACATAGATATTTTATTATGAGAAATTCAAGCAACTCTATAAACAAAGAAACATCCCATGAATGATATCTCTTGTATGTAGTAGAGCTAAAGAATGCTTTATGGCTCCCGACATTAATATAGTTACGATCAGTTTTCTTGAACACAGATACTATTAATGAACTTAGACGGTCAATAAGGTCCTGATGAGGGATTGTAGTATAGAGAGTCCAGAAATCCCATGTGGATACATGTCTGTACGGTATGTGACCTTTAGCATCAAGTTCTTCGGTAAGACATTTTGAGTTTTTCAATATCCACATACATTCAACGGCAGTTTTAATCCTCATGATTGATACAATACATGCAGATACAATCATACAGTGTCATTTTATTAGCAGCTTGTACCAAAGCTAAAATTTCATCGAGAATGAAGAATAACATCAAAATCTAATCCCTGCGCATGTTTATCACATAGTTTTGAAGATGAATATGAAGAGTTATCTCCTGATGAGGAGAAGTGGTATCAGAAATATATATGTACATATAGTACACCAATTTTACTTTGTACCGGAAAGTAAGATTTATATAAAACATAAAAATTTTCATAGAGCGAAAGAATGAAGATAGGCTAATATAGCAAATCACCTGGGCAGGTTTAATGATTTACAAGCCAATATCGCCTCGGTATCCCTGAATCTGATTGTTGAGCACACAGCTCCCCACTTTCCATCCTGGAAGAACTCTAGTATTCCAGAGGTAATATTCCCACCGCTCAAGCGCACCAATGGTTGATGACCTGTAAGAAGTGAGAAGATGCTGACGCCATAGTCTGCAGGATAAAGAGACGATTGTCTGATCGTCCACACGTATGGTTGACTACGCTTCCTATTGGCTTCCCTCTACAAGTACGTCCCCTACCACGATATTTAATGTGTATGTGAACCCACTGGCTATACCCATGTCAACGAAAAGATTAATTATCTACAAACTAAATAAATCCAAGAAAAATACAACACAATTACAAGCGTCTGGTCAGCCGCCGGCCATTAAAGAATATCCGCGTCCACAATCCAAAGACCTATTCCATATTCAATATAACAGTATTAGCACCAAATTCAAAAAGACAATCATAATATACATAAACATAGGCTTGTTTCCTGCAAGAGGGAAGCGGTCAACATTTTTTCAATGATGCCGGCAAGACATCATGATGTTCCAAAATTATCAAATCCGTATCGCTGATCAGTATTCTTAATCCATAATATTCGTTGTAAAGTCGTCATCTAAAGGATGATGTATCTCAGTCACGCTTCAGTCACGTCACGCTCAGTCACGTAATTCCTCTCTAAAAAGTAAGAACGCTTCCCAATGATAAGCAACTTGCTAACTGATGAGCTTATAAGAGTGTTACATAATGACACTTGAAGACGAGTGTATCAACATTTAGACATATATTGGGTTATCCACGCAAGTAACATTAAAAGAACATATCGTTCCAGTCACATTCAAAGACCAACCTGTGCAGCTGACCATGACCTCGTTGCCGTAATAACAGTCGTGATGGCCCCATGGCTGATGTGTACATGAGGTCAAGCTGGATTCGCTACCTGAACAATGAACATCCTCCAGCCAAATGGGGCCCTGTAAACGGCCAGACGCCGACACTGGTAATCTTGTAGCGTTCAAACTGGAAAGTAATAATAAAACAAATCTGAGGCGTGTTAGCTAACATAGCTCGATTCCATATCAGTTTGAGGGTTGACATGGTGCAGTACCATATTACTCCATTGGCGTCTGAGGTAATCGTTGATTTCTTACTTGCTGGGCGACACGAAAGGCATCGTAGCGAACTACAAGCTATCCACAACATTGTCCCAAAGATATAGGGGCCTTTGGTTCTCTTGGCGTTGAAATTTTGTACAATAGAGGGAAATTTCATGTGCATTGATGGCGAAATTCCACTGGTGGACGTTTCGCCCCCGAGGCCCGTCCCCTGTACAGATCTTTTGGTCTTTGTTATATGTTGGCATTGTGAGAAGTTGAGGCTGGGTCGACATTGGGCTTTACCGACTAGTCTTTTGTGTTAAATGCCGTCATTTTCATCTGACGACGATACAGCTCACCTATCCCCAGTGTACGAGTTGTCACAGCGACACTGCTCACCAATTGCCAGTATACGAGTTATCAGAGTATTTCCATCATAGCTCTTTAGATTTGTATCTAATACCGCTTATGCCGGTGTAGGGGCCGTGTGGTCATGTCATCCAAGTTGCCACATGAAGAGGTACAATAAAAGCGTACCTTGAGATACGACACGTATCACGAATCGTTAAATTCTTGGTATATGCTTTAGAATCTACTTTTTCCTCAAACTCTCAGGTTACAGGTTGTGCCCGTCTGGACAGATCTTCTTTAGTACTGATTACATTCGACAAGAGTGAAAATCACATGGTGGATTGGCGCGTTCCACGTTGTCCATGATATCAGGATATAAGACTCTTTCCGCCTTGGACAGGTTTGGGGCGTGAAGATATGGATGGCATGTCCCCTCCCCCGACACAGATTTAGATGTCCACTTATGAAATTATCTACACCGTCTAGAGCCTTAGGCACTGAATCGGGACTATTTAAATGTCAAAATAGGCCGATTGAATAATTCCACTGACTCTTTGATGTTTAGTCCAATGGTGAAGAGCCACACAATTTGTCCAGTCTCATTCATTTCTCTCAACAAGGATCTCTAGTGAATTAGTTTGTACATGTAACACATGTAGATTGTACATGTAACACATGTATATATTTCAAAATATAACTTGCGACGGATGGGACGAATAGCATATTTATTATGAAACCGACTTAATGATAGAATAAATAATATCTTCTCTGTTTATTACTAATATATCTGAAAGATTAAACTTTTTCAGATTATAGAAAGCATATCCTTCATTAGTAAATGACAAAAAAAATATTGGGATACAAGGTAAAAACCTTATGGTTAGATGAAGATATATGCTGGGATGCTCTCATGGCATCATATCATATACATGTACCCCATGATGTAATTACATCCCCAGTTTGGAAGGTTACAAATTTCGACAATGGTAGAATGACAATTATATTGTTCAGACCAGCTAACATTAGCCTGAAATCTAAACGACTATTTTCATATAGAGAACACAATTGCACAGAACTGATCAACTACTCTGTCTACAAATGCTCCACTCCATCAGGTACATGTAGGTCACTTCTATTTAAACATGATGAGTTTGACCCTATAAACTGACCCTATTCAGACAAGTGAAGCAAGCCATTGACCTAGATCATGCATGTGTCTGCATCCACCTGGTATAGAGAGTCTGATGGGGGGGATGTTTGTGTAAGTCCCCAACTTACATACTGTGAATACAATTTCTGCAACAATGGGAGCCTTAGATTTAAATTTCTTGCCAACATGGCACATATATTGTAAGTATGCCTTAAATTATTTTCTTCTGCATATATTAAGTGTACTGGATTAAGTTTTTTATTAGCCAGCCATTTATGACATCCTCTCAGGAAAACTCTCTCAGGTAACCCCAGAGTGGTATCCATTTTGTATTCATGCTCTAAAACAGAGGAAATGACATGTGAAAATGACATCTGAACATACATCAGTATATCAGAAATTATTCAACTTCACTAATATAAACCTGGTTGTACAAAAATCTAGCCAAAATAGTTGACCAAACAATCTGCAGTAGCTGAATAACGTGAGGACTCTCCTGCTCTTTCTCTCCAGGCCTAGAACGCATACCCTGGCAACGGTACTACTTGTGTTCAGTTTTGCTTAAGCATTACAACAGGACCATTGAACTCTACAGGTCTACATCGCCGCCTGAAAATATTAATTTGTTCTAAATAAATTACGCTCTAATATACTACAGTAATTTGCGGTTGGAGACACTTGACAAAGTCGTAGTAAATATAAACATCTCATTTGCGTATTGAATACTTAAACCGTAAGGCGAAGTTGGTTTATTTTGTTGAAAATCAGATCAAATTTATGTGTTGTTGTTTTTGCTGAAATGACAGGTCAGTTACGTAATTATGTTCCGCACGTTCTATCTTTTGGCATGAAGATGTTCCCGATACAAATAGAATTATTTTGACGTAAGGTATATGAATAGGTTCTGTTTAGAGCAGTACCAGAGAGAGGCACCAAACGTAGGGCTAAATACAACAAGCCACTAGGATATTACAGTGCATAGCACCCAGAGTAGATCATCAGGAAATGTGACTATTCAGATGATTTCCATTATTTCCGTCAGCAAGAGAACGGGGTTGTCGGCGAATATAATTCGGTGGCTTGATGGAGAGTAACTGTTCGTTTCAGGACGAGAACGTGTTCTCCTCTACCGACAGGGTCATTTCCCTTCGTTAAATCATGTCATGGTATGCCTTTACACCAGGGACATCTCAATCAGCAAATTAGGTTTTGGCATTACGCTATATTCCCTTTGTGAAAAGATAACTTTGAGTTCTGCACGATGAGAAATGTATCTTGACGAGACGATGGGAATTGAAGTCGTGGATGTGAGAATTCTTACAAATGACAAGTACGACTTGATGTTCGCGATTGTTGTCTACAGGCAAGAGACTGCATTTCGTATTATCAAACCGCACTGTGCCAAACTTGTGATGTTTCGGGGTAAGTACATTTATGTGGAAATCGGTCAAAATCATAAAAGATAAATAAATCTTTAATTTATTGAATGTAACAAAATCTTTTCAGGTTTTTTTCACTTCATTTTGTATTCTTTTTCACCGAACCCAATTCGATTTACTATTAATAATTAACCATTTTTTTGTATGTTAAAATGTTGATTCCTGATAATTTTTGGTATTGAATGCCATGAATAAAAATTGTGTATTTTCTATCAATCAATAAACGGAAGCGTGGACCTGACTGACTAAATACCATTTCGGACGAGGATATATGCCGACTTTGAACAGACCAGATGAGATATCATGTCAGGTAGACAAAAGGCATTGGATCGCGGCCAATGCGAGAAAAAGCAGTCTTGGTGAGGTATATACATTTTGGTTTTGAATTCATATATATTGCCGATATTACCGTTCCGTGGGCGGTTGATGGAGCAGCAAACTTTTATCCAAAATGGGTTTGACGAGTATTATGATCCTGCTTCTGTTTAACGCAATCGGTTAATTTGTGACCAAAAGGTCCCACGATCCCTAGCGATAATATTGGCAATACCTTATCAGTTCTCGTTCAATTAAATTGCAAAAATTAAACTCACCAAATGACAATTTTGTTCTTCTGTTCACTGCATCTGAATTATATGAACTACAATTGAGTGTTTTGAATATCAAGCCTTCAAATATCCTCGCTAATATCTCCCAAGGTATTCATCAATAATACATGACCTTTCAGATTCTTTTTCCAAGCAAACCTAAAAAAATGAGGCACGCTTAATATTTAGGTCGACTTTTGTACAATATTGAATCCAAATGTCATGATATTTCAGCACAATAGCATAGATAATGTTATAATTACAAGCGTCTGGTCCGTCATTCATAATGTCAAATCTGTATCGCTGATCAGTATTCTTAATCCATAATATTCGTTGTAAAGTCGTCATTTAAAGAATGATGTATCTCAGTCACGCTTTGTTTGTGACTGTTCATATGAGCACCATGAGGATCTTGAAGTACATGGGTTCATACGGCCCTTAGCCCCGGGTTTAGCGGAATTATACACAAGTTACCAAACGTAACGCCATAGATCTTGCACGCTACGCTCGTATTTTTCTATCAACATGGGATATGTATCGCCAAATTTGAGAAACTTTGAGTGGAGGCGCTTGGTGGTGTAACCCTGTTTTATAAGTTTCTGCAACAATGTTTTGTGACGTTGATTAAAAGGTCAACTCGAAAAACATGGTCAAACATTTTTACTAAAAAAACGAGGAAAAACTATGGAAAAATGACTTATTATCCAGTCTAAATCTTACTGAATTTTCAATATTATTGGCTTAAAAGTTTGAAGAAAGTTAAGTACTTGATCAAATGATCACCATGTTTTAGGTAAAGATGCGTTGGGCACCTGTAATGCTCATCGACAGATCCAGATTGAAGTGGATATCTCCAGACGTCTTCTATGTCATACTATTATAAAAGCTTAATTGTTGGTACTAGGAAATATGTTTTGCTTTTTTCGTTTTTTTTATATTAGCCTAAACATTGTTTTTTTTCTCGAAATTCTCAGTATGCAGCAAATGGATTATTAGAGAAATAAATACTTTTATAGTATATTAAAAAAATAACTATTTTTATAGTATAAAGCCCGAGGGAATACCATTTCCTCAAAATTAGTGGGAATCACTCAATATTAATGAAATATTCTCTCATCGAAAAGATAATATTCCCTCACTGATGAGGGTATATTCCCCCAGAGAATCTGAGGGACTGTTATTTGCTCCATATTTGACGGAATAGTATTTTGAGTGTGTCGTTATCAACGAAAATACACTATTTTTACAGTACAGTACCATAGTAAATTGCTGTACACTATACTATACAGTAAACGTCTGTGTTAATCGTATATACGTTTGCATAAGGGTCATCCCTCGCGCATCGGTATGATTGTGGATGGAGTATGTTCTCATGACGGTTGACTCTATATCTACGCCATGACACCTAGCCGGCATAGCCAGCACCAGCTTCGCTAAAACCAGGGATATCTCTATCATAGATACCCCTAGTACCCGGTACATATGGAAATGGATCGTGTTCATGGGAAATGCGACTGTATTTTTCGCCAATCAACCAAGCAACATCCTGTGTATAATTGTCCAATCGGATCACTTCTTTACAGCAGCCATGGCGAACGTGACAACCTATCCGTCAAATATCAAAGTTGCCAGGCTTGTATTATATTTGATGGTAGATGAATACATATATTTTCAATAAATTATGAAAATTGATCAATATGAAAGAAAAATATAAATGAAGAAAATCGATTTGAAGAAAATATAATTACATATTTATTAATTTTCATAATTAATTGAAAATATACGTACCGGGTATTCATCTACAAGCAACTGTGAAAAACACTGAAATTGGGAGAAACGCAGCACAGTGGCTTGGTTAGCAGTGAGTGTCTTTGCCGTTGTTGTTGTTGTTATTAATATTTTTAACAGTATTTTTGTTATTTTTGGGATAACACTATCTTAGGGTAGCACAAAGTCCCGTGCGGGATTCGAACTAGCGACCCCAGAGTCAGGCACCTAATCGCCAGCATTGTATGTCGGCGATCTAAACCACTCGGCCAACGGGCGTCCCACAAATTTAATATTTTTCAAATTTCTTTTTCATCGAGAATATAATTATTTCCCACCTTTTCTCATATACAACAATGACAGTGGATATCATAAAATGTTTTTATACGATCTACACCGATCTATATACCCCTCCTCTACTCTATCCTCATCCATAATATCGATATTATAGATGAAGATATAGTAGAGGAGGCGTTTGTAGATCGGTGATGTATATACAGTTCTACCCGCTACATGATCTTCGGTAACTAAGGATGTTGGTACATACTATGGAAGTCCCAGGCTTCTGCAGACTACCAGGGCGGCCTTGTCATCAAACATACGATCGCATACAGTTCCCCATGTATTGTTGTAGAGCACTTCCAGGCGTCCACTATTCTGGTCCAATCCATTGACAAGTCTGTATTGAATATTCGGATCTAAAATCGAGTAGATTGAATCAATTTAAGGCACAGTTTCATGTCAGGCTATGAATGAGGGACATTCATAAAGGGTATCAGCCATTGCAGTGTGTTTTGTACTGGAATTTTTCAGTGTAAGCATACTCTATTTAAGTGCAAGAAATCGGACAAATCACATATATTTTTTCGGAAAGGGATGGAGAGTGACCATTAAATAGGATTGCTGATAATAATAATGACTCCGAACTTGCTCCAGCAAAACGTACTTTTTTAACGGAGATAAGATAAAGGGTTAATTTGACTATACGTGGAGAGGTTGAAATCCGAAAAAATAGATACAAACGATAACTTTGAGGGAAGGTACCCATTCAGGTTTTCTGTCGGGGAATGCAATTTTAACTTGGCGCACAACTGGCGCACCCATAGGCGGATTGGTACGAAAAACAACCCCAACCATAATCTTGAGGCAAAATCCCCGATATTGGATATATAGGGAATTGAATCTGTTCAGTTTTACCAAAAAGTTAACTGGTGGCGCCACCTATAAGTAGGTCGGCATGAAAAAGAATCTCAAACGGGATCGTCAGGCAAGGTACCTACATACCAAATGAGGTGGCACGATAAGGCGAGATTTTGGCCCATACGTGGCGCGGTTGAAATCGCAAAAATAATTCGAAGTACGAAAGTTCTAGCTCGATTGCATAGTTATGACATGGAATTGAAATCCGTAGCATTTGCTATTCGTGAAAAATGGGCCTAAATTTGGTCATTCAAACACACAGTTTGACACGAAGGACCCATTGGAACAAAACGCCATTTAACGTGTACGGTAGCATTATCTCTCCACAGCTGAAAAATTCATTTGGTCGGGTTCTTCGAGTCTAAATGTGTGTTTGAATGACTCGATTTATACCCTTTTTCAAGAAATAGCAGATGCTGCGGATTTCAGTTTCATGTAATAACTGTATTCATAACGCAATCAAGATAGAACTTTCACATATTCTGTACATATATTTTCTCTTGTCGTTAAATTAAAACACAATTAGCTTTGGGACATTTTATTTTTTCGATTTCAACCGCACCACGTGTACACCAAAATGGCATTTTATCGTAAATGGTCCGTCGGGACTTTTATAGAGTATTCATGTTACGGTCATGAAGTCCGATAATAGATAACACGACCATCGTTCATAGATCGTTTCCGCGACTATATGATCAATTTTCGATCATAATAATAAGGCATTTCTGCATAATATTATTGATATCAAATTTTAGTCAAGTTTTCTGAATGAAAATGTACGCTACAAGACAAAAAAAAATCGGATTTGACTTACCTGGAGTCTGGCCAGTCACTCCAGAGATGCAGGCCAAGAGGAGGAAGAGTGGTCCCACTGCAAATCAAACAAGAATCTGACGAAAAAGTACATGGGCATATTAAGGACAGAGGCAAATGAACTGGACGTGTGCTATGAGAATAGCTATAGGGCACAGGTACTCGTCAAGTAACCAACAACAATATAGACTCCTGCACAGTACTTGCAAACTCGATGCGAAATACTTTTAAAAGTCAATTATGGGACTTGGTTCAAATATTCAAGTTTGCTTAAATTGTTCAAACAGGAACTAAATTCACTTATGGGAGTTTGCTCAATTTTACCATATTTTGTACCTGCTTTTCGCTCTTGAAGGCGAAGGATCTCGAAACTTAAATAAGGCTATCACACTTAAATAAGGCTATCTTAAATAAGGCTATCACACTTAAATAAGGCTATCACACGATTCCATACCTAATGAACATTATGTAACAAATAATTAACAGTAATGTGAATACAAGCGTCTGGTCTGTCATTCAATGTTCAGCCGTCGTCCATTAAAGAATTTCCGCGACAATACTCCAAAGACCTAATTCATATAATAGCATTAGCACCAATTAAAAGAATAAATCATAGTATACATACAACTAGGCTAGTTTCCTACAAGAAAGAGTGTTCAATGATGCCAGCAAGACATCATCATGTTCCAAAAATATCAAAGCCGTATCGCTGGTCAGTATTCTTAATCCGTATGATTTTCTTTGTAAATCGTTATATAGATTATGATATATCTCAGTCACGCTTTGATTGTGACTGTTCATATGAACATTACCGGGATCTTGAAATACATAAGTAGTAATGGGGTCCTGCTGTGAGTGGACCAATCAGAATTGAGAACGAAAGTAGGTCAAGAATAACGCGTTTGACGTCATCGTATGACGTCACTGGGGTCTAGGTCACGTGAAAGTATGTCAAGGTCGTCCCGCTGTCCTTATCTAGGTCACTTATGACGCGTTTGACGTCATCGTATGACGTAATTAGGTCGTGATCGCTCATAAGTAGGTCGATTACGTAAGAAACCGGTTTAAATTATGTAATAATGTTACGTAATTAGGTCATGGTCGCTCGTAAGTAGATCGATTATGTAAGAAACCGGTTTAAATAGGGCGGTATGGTGTCTATTTTTAGCAGTAATGTCTATTTTTAGCTGTTCCTTTGTTAACTACCAATAAAAACATCACATGACCCTTTGACGGCTAATAGGATGAAAGGCCTGCATTCGTTTCTCACAGGCCTCTGGCGCACGAAGGTGCGTTTTTACGTATTTGGTCGATCTCCTGTCTCGGTATACAATGGATGACGAGAAAACGTTTGATGAAGGTAAGATCGTATTATCAATCATTCCTTTGAGAACAAGCGGTTCGTTTCTTAAAAGAAGATCTTTCATATATTTTAGACTGACACAACGCAATGTATTAGAGTAAATGCCACGTATAGTTAACTAACTGTGCAGGTTAAATTATATGTCTCAGAATGTCACAGTCTACCGAGCATCTATTGCCCTTGTCCGGGCTCCACGGTCCATTACACTTTAGCGATCTCCTTTGATACGTGTCGGTGCACACTGAAACGACATTCTTTCTTGGATTTTCCTAGTCTAAAACAGTTGGATAATTTAGGTTTATTATTTATTATGCCTTTAATATATAGATATGGGGAGAATTTCTGTTAAATACTGGTCAGACCCACGGATGCGTGTATAGTTAACTGACCGTACGGGTTAAAACCGTGTACATCGTATTGTCACAGTCTACCGAACATCTATTGACCTTGTCCGTGTGCCACGGTCCATTACACTTTAGCGATCTCCTTTGATACGTACCGGTGCACACTGAAACGACATTCTTTCTTGGATTTTCTTACTCTAAAACAGTTGGATAATTTAGGTTTATTATTTATTATGCCTTTAGTATATAAATGGGGAGAATTTCTGTTAAATACTGGTCATACCGATGGTGCGTATATAGTTAACTGACCGTACGGGTTAAAACCGTGTACATCGTATTGTCACAGTCTACCGAACATCTATTGACCTTGTCGGGGCGTAACGGTCCATTACACTTTAGCGATCTCCTTTGATACGTGTCGATGCACACTGAAGCGACATTCTTTCTTGGATTTTCTTACTCTAAAACAGTTGGATAATTTAGGTTTATTATTTATTATGCCTTTAATATATATATATGGGGAGAATTTCTGTTAAATACTGGTCAGACCCACGGATGCGTGTATAGTTAACTGATCGTACGGGTTAAAACCGTGTACATCGTATTGTCACAGTCTACCGAACATCTATTGCCCTTGTCCGTGTGCCACGGTCCATTACACTTTAGCGATCTCCTTTGATACGTACCGGTGCACACTGAAACGACATTCTTTCTTGGATTTTCTTACTCTAAAACAGTTGGATAATTTAGGTTTATTATTTATTATGCCTTTAGTATATAAATGGGGAGAATTTCTGTTAAAAACTGGTCATACCCACGGTGCGTATATAGTTAACTGACCGTACGGGTTAAAACCGTGTACATCGTATTGTCACAGTCTACTGAACATCTATTGACCTTGTCCGTGCGTAACGGTCCATTACGCTTTAGCGATCTCCTTTGATACGTACCGGTGCACACTGAAACGACATTCTTTCTTTGATTTTCCTAGTCTAAAACAGTTGGATAATATAGGTTTATTATTTATTCGGCCTTTAATATATAGATGGGGAGAATTTCTGTTAAATACTGGTCATACCGACGAAGCGTATCGTCCGCAAAAGCGCCCGTAACGCCCGCAAGCGCCCGTTTCATCGCCCTTCGATATCTGAGAAAAAGAGAAAGACCAACACGTTCACAAGTTTTCATATATTTTATTATCCCCAATGTGATGCCGTACCCAAGCTGGGGCCGCTATGGGTATGTTTACAATTCATAACGTAGGAGTGATATCAGTTTTAATCACGTTATTGTCAATGTTCGTGAATTCTTGAAGTTCATCTTCGTTCATCATCATCTTTTCGCTTTATTTCTTTATTTCAGCATTCGACAGTGAGCTTCTTAAATCACCGTCAGTTTTTTTTTCTTTCTGATCATTATTATTCGGTGTACCAAGTCCTAATCAGACTCGATATCTTCCAATCCGGGAAAGTCCGTGGGCAACCTGTCCTTAAAGAGCTGTTTCCGCATCTTGATGGCGTTTTTTAGGGCCTCTCTTTGAGGTAAACCCATATCCTCTTCTAAGTATCTCTTTGTTTTCATGATGGCCCTGTGGTTAGGATCACTTTTCATTTCAAGAGTAATCGAGGTATAGTTTTCATACAGAGCCATTGCAGATTTTATGATTCGTGGTTGCATGTTGATATAGGCCTTCTGTAAAGTCTCTTCATCCTGTCCATCTGCCTGGATAGCAGCGGCGTGTGCGTTAATTGCGTTGTCCACAATGCGATCCCAAAATGAAGACTCCCCTTCGTCCGTGTCTGAATCACCCAAACTTTCGCTTTTCTCCGATGAGTTAGTGCTGTCCGCATCAGACCATGAGTTTTCAGCACTGTCATCGCCATATGATGAGTTCACGGGGTCCGTATCATCGCATAGACTCTCACTGTATACATCAGAGGCCTCGTCGGTGTCTTCATACCCATGAATATTCTTCCTATGTCTGATCATATCATAGTACCTGGTGAACAATCGGTTACACTCTGAGCAAGAATAAGACATGTTGAACTGAGCGACAAAAATGAAATGAGTTAGTCTTTCTAATAGTGTTGTATTTATGAATGATGATCGAAGCGCCATCTATACACCGATATGAACTCACGCTGTGCATGGAGGGGGTCCTATCCGACTGGTTAATAAGCCTTCACGGCGTAATGCTTTGACACATCTCTCTCCCTTCACGTAAGGCGCTAGCATCGCTCATCTCCACCAACGTCCGGTAGTAGCGGGCGTTTGCGCCCACAAGCGCCCGTAACGCCCGCAAGCGCCCGTTTCAACGCCGTTCGATATCTGAGAGAAAAAGAGAGATCACAAGTTTTCATATATTTTATTATTCCGCAAAAGCGCCCGCAACGCCCGCAAGCGCCCGCAAAAACGCCCGCAACGCCCGCTTCAACGCCCTTCGATATCTGAGAGAAAGAGAGAGATCAGCATATTCACAAGTTTTCATATATTTTATTATCCCGCAAAAGCGCCGGCAACGCCCGCAAGCGCCCGCAAAAACGCCCGCAACGCCCGCAAGCGCCCGCTTCAACGCCCTTCGATATCTGAGAGAAAGAGAGACATCAGCATATTCACAAGTTTTCATATATTTTATTATCCCGCAAAAGCGCCCGTAACGCCCGTAAGCGCCCGCAACGCCCGCAAAAACGCCCGCAACGCCCGCAAAAACGCCCGCAACGCCCGCAAAAACGCCCGCAACGCCCGCAAAAGCGCTCGCAACGCCCGCAACGCCCGCAAGCGGCCGTTTCGACGCCCTTCGATATCTGAGAGAAAGACAGAGATCAGTATATTCACTAGTTTACATATATTTTATTATCTCGCAAAAGCGCCCGCAAGCGCCCGTTTCAACGCCCTTCGATATCTGATAAAAAGAAAGAGATCAACACGTTTTCAAATATTTTATTAGCCCCCCGAATATGGGGTCTCTATATATAACTCCATGCTTTATATTTTATATAAAGCATGGGGTTAAACATGTAGAGACCCCATATTCGGGGGCTAATAAAATATTTGAAAACTTGTGAACGTGTTGATCTCTTTCTTTTTATCAGATATCGAAGGGCGTTGAAACGGGCGCTTGCGGGCGCTTTTGCGGGATAATAAAATATATGTAAACTAGTGAATATACTGATCTCTGTCTTTCTCTCAGATATCGAAGGGCGTCGAAACGGCCGCTTGCGGGCGTTGCGGGCTCTTTTGCGGGCGTTGCGGGCGTTTTTGCGGGCGTTGCGGGCGTTTTTGCGGGCGTTTTTGCGGGCGCTTACGGGCGTTACGGGCGCTTTTGCGGGATAATAAAATATATGAAAACTTGTGAATATGCTGATGTCTCTCTTTCTCTCAGATATCGAAGGGCGTTGAAGCGGGCGCTTGCGGGCGTTGCTGGCGTTTTTGCGGGCGCTTGCGGGCGTTGCGGGCGCTTTTGCGGGATAATAAAATATATGAAAACTTGTGAATATGCTGATCTCTCTCTTTCTCTCAGATATCGAAGGGCGTTGAAACGGGCGCTTGCGGGCGTTGCGGGCGCTTGCGGGCGCAAACGCCCGCTACTACCGGACGTTGGTGGAGATGAGCGATGCTAGCGCCTTACGTGAAGGGAGAGAGATATGTCAAAGCATTACGCCGTGAAGGCTTATTAAGCAATCGGATAGGACCCCCTCCATGCACAGCGTGAGTTCATATCGGTGTATAGATGGCGCTGCGATCATCATTCATAAATACAACACTATTAGAAAGACTAACTCATTTCATTTTTGTCGCTCAGTTCAACATGTCTTATTCTTGCTCAGAGTGTAACCGATCGTTCACCAGGTACTACGATATGATCAGACATAGGAAGAATATTCATGGGTATGAAGACACCGGCGAGGCCTCTGATGTATACAGTGAGAGTCTATGCGATGATACGGACCCCGTGAACTCATCATATGGCGATGACAGTGCTGAAAACTCATGGTCTGATGCGGACAGCACTAGCTCATCCGAGAAAAGCGAAAGTTTGGGTGATTCAGACACGGACGAAGGCGAGTCGTCATTTTGCGATCGCATTGTGGGCAACGCAATTAACGCACACGCCGCTGCTATCCAGGCAGATGGACAGGATGAAGAGACTTTACAGAAGGCCTATATCAACATGCAACCACGAATCATAAAATCTGCAATGGCTCTGTATGAAAACTATACCTCGATTACTCTTGAAATGAAAAGTGATCCTGACCACAGGGCCATCATGAAAACAAAGAGATACTTAGAAGAGGATATGGGTTTACCTCAAAGAGAGGCCCTAAAAAACGCCATCAAGATGCGGAAACAGCTCTTTAAGGACAGGTTGCCCACGGACTTTCCCGGATTGGAAGATATCGAGTCTGATTAGGACTTGGTACACCGAATAATAATGATCAGAAAGAAAAAAACTGACGGTGATTTAAGAAGCTCACTGTCGAATGCTGAAATAAAGAAATAAAGCGAAAAGATGATGATGAACGAAGATGAACTTCAAGAATTCACGAACATTGACAATAACGTGATTAAAACTGATATCACTCCTACGTTATGAATTGTAAACATACCCATAGCGGCCCCAGCTTGGGTACGGCATCACATTGGGGATAATAAAATATATGAAAACTTGTGAACGTGTTGGTCTTTCTCTTTTTCTCAGATATCGAAGGGCGATGAAACGGGCGCTTGCGGGCGTTACGGGCGCTTTTGCGGACGATACGCTTCGTCGGTATGACCAGTATTTAACAGAAATTCTCCCCATCTATATATTAAAGGCCGAATAAATAATAAACCTATATTATCCAACTGTTTTAGACTAGGAAAATCAAAGAAAGAATGTCGTTTCAGTGTGCACCGGTACGTATCAAAGGAGATCGCTAAAGCGTAATGGACCGTTACGCACGGACAAGGTCAATAGATGTTCGGTAGACTGTGACAATACGATGTACACGGTTTTAACCCGTACGGTCAGTTAACTATATACGCACCGTGGGTATGACCAGTATTTAACAGAACTTCTCTCCATTTATATACTAAAGGCATAATAAATAATAAACCTAAATTATCCAACTGTTTTAGAGTAAGAAAATCCAAGAAAGAATGTCGTTTCAGTGTGCACCGACACGTATCAAAGGAGATTGCTAAAGTGTAATGGACCGTTACGCCCCGACAAGGTCAATAGATGTTCGGTAGACTGTGACAATACGATGTACACGGTTTTAACCCGTACGGTCAGTTAACTATATACGCACCATCGGTATGACCAGTATTTAACAGAAATTCTCCCCATTTATATACTAAAGGCATAATAAATAATAAACCTAAATTATCCAACTGTTTTAGAGTAAGAAAATCCAAGAAAGAATGTCGTTTCCGTGTGCACCGGTACGTATCAAAGGAGATCGCTAAAGTGTAATGGACCGTGCCACACGGACAAGGGCAATAGATGTTCGGTAGACTGTGACAATACGATGTACACGGTTTAACCCGTACGGTCAGTTAACTATACACGCATCCGTGGGTCTGACCAGTATTTAACAGAAATTCTCCCCATATATATATATTAAAGGCATAATAAATAATAAACCTAAATTATCCAACTGTTTTAGACTAGGAAAATCCAAGAAAGAATGTCGTTTCAGTGTGCACCGACACGTATCAAAGGAGATCGCTACAGTGTAATGGACCGTGGAACCCGGACAAGGGCAATAGATGCTCGGTAGACTGTAACATTCTGAGACATATAATTTAACCTGCACAGTTAGTTAACTATACGTGGCATTTACTCTAATACATTGCGTTGTGTCAGTCTAAAATATATGAAAGATCTTCTTTTAAGAAACGAACCGCTTGTTCTCAAAGGAATGATTGATAATACGAACTTACCTTCATCAAACGTTTTCTCGTCATCCATTGTATACCGAGACAGGAGATCGACCAAATACGTAAAAACGCACCTTTGTGCGCCCGAGGCTTGTGAGAAACGAATGTAGGCCTTTTATCCTATTAGCTGTCAAAGGGTCATGTGATGTTTTTATTGGTAGTTAACAAAGGAACAGCTAAAAATAGACATTACTGCTAAAAATAGACACCATACCGCCCTATTTAAACCGGTTTCTTACATAATCGATCTACTTACGAGCGACCATGACCTAATTACGTAACATTATTACATAATTTAAACCGGTTTCTTACGTAATCGACCTACTTACGAGCGACCACGACCTAATTACGTCATACGATGACGTCAAACGCGTCATAAGTGACCTAGATAAGGACAGCGGGACGACCTTGACATACTTTCACGTGACCTAGACCCCAGTGACGTCATACGATGACATCAAACGCGCCATTCTTGACCTACTTTCGCTCTCAATTCTGATTGGTCCACTCACAGCAGGACTCCATTACTACTTACATAGGTTCATACGGCTCCTATCCCAGGGTTAAGCGGAATGAGACACAAGTAACGAAACATACCGCCATAGATCTTGCACGCTACGCTCGTGCTTTGCTATCAGCATGCGATATGTATCGCCAAATTTGAGAAACTTTGAGTAGAGGCGCTTGATGGTGTAGCCCTGTTTTATAAGTTTCTGCAACAATGTTTTGTGACGCTGATTAAAATCGTCACATGTAACACAGGATCTGGCAAATGCTAGAAGGCGAGATATGCATACGCCATATGCTGGCCCCTCTGGTGTATTACTTTCCAGACAAGGACAGTTTACAATGTCGAAATTGTAATCGTCTCTTTTGTCGTGAAGTCGACTCGCTTCATCTTTTTAGAGATATTGGTCTAAACAAGATGTGCCGTTATGGTCATCTGTAGTTTCTTTCAAACCCAGTGAAGGTGGATATATATCCTTCACTGAGCCATTTATATAGCGATTATTCACAGCAAGAAGATCGTCTATATGGCGTTTGGTGAATGAGAGCGAACGGGCTTTGAAATTATCTGTTTTTGAAAGCGTGTGCAAACAGTCGTATTCATAAGAGATCAGATATTGGTCTGTTAAAAGGAGTGCACAATTAGTACACATTGGAATACCTATATGCTGTTGATATATTGTATTGCCAAATTTCATATAGATATTTTTGTGAGAAATTCAAGCAACTCTATAAAACTAAGGCAGAGAACGTATGCATTTCAATAACGTCTCAATTTAGTAACGAAAGGCCTTATTTGCATATTCCGTGACCGAAGTCAACAAAGTACTACACGTGATGACGTTTGTTGCTCTTAATGTTTAATCACTTTCTGGTTATCCATATTCGCGATTTTTTATCCATGAGCCGAATATGTAACAAATAATTAATGTTAATGTTACCGATTACCTATCTATGTTAGTATCTACACTACTAGTCAACTTAAAAAGGTCGACATAAAAAGAGAGAAAGTAACCATCGAAGAAGTTATAATTCCAAATAAGGAAACTTTAGAATTGCACATTCGCTACTTGAAATTCTTACAACTGGTCTGATTATAAATGAGTGAAATGGTTGGGGTGTGTTAAAAGTTTAAAATTCTCCGAAATATAGAAGCTATATAGATGTCATTGGTCCCGTAGGCATTGGTTACCATGACGTCATTCACATCCGCCTGTACTTGGTGGGCATTCAGATTTTCCGCTATAAATGCAGTCTGTCCGGTATGGCAGGCTATTTCTGGACCAGGAAGCTATCGTATATCGGTATCTCATCCAAGTTGTCCTCTGCTCTGTACTACATAAAAAAAATGAATTTTTATTTCCCACAACGAACAGCCCGAATGTACTTTACACCCCCGTAAAGCATTTGAGTATATTCGAGTTAAACTGGTGACGAAAGCGCCTAATCTGTTCACATGAATTACACGATTTATTACAATAAACAATAGCACTGATTGAGTTAGATTTTATATTTCGCAGATATAGGTAATAATGTGGTGTCATTGAATCATCATTAACCGAATGTTATTTTACCTGCCATTGGGAATTATTATTATACACTCCCATGCCATAATAAAATTCTCAAAATGGTCGACGGTCAGTTTGGTACACAATTTATAGTACTGTAAAGCTAAAAGAATTGTCTTCAAATTGATATGAAGTTGTAGACCCTCAGAAACTAATTGTGGTTTATAAACCTCTTGAAGGCAAATTCATAGTAGCTTGATGGAGCTTTTTCATGATTGACACAGTCCAAGAATATGAAAGGTTCTCAGTATGGGTTATTTAACTGCATGGGCATTTTGATTTGATCAGGTCACTCCCGAGACATCACCATAATAGAATATACGTAGAAAGTCCTAGAAATTCAAAATTTACATGATTTTATCACAAATTTTGTAAAGACCAAAATATTCAAATTGCGTTCAAATATAGACACACTATATACCATTCAGAAGCAACTAAAATTCTTCAATTATAATTCTCATTCACAATGTATATATTAATTGAGAGTCAATATGTCATATGTTCACATCCCATAGTTTTGGAGGACATAGTTTCAGTGATTCAACCTAAAGCAACCTGCAACTAAGCATACAAATAATGCTGTGCTGTCAACGTTATCCATTTTGTGAACTTTAGTATGGTACTTGAGTGTAGCCCTTGGTTCATAATAGTGGAATCATGTTCTACTCTCAATCGACTATATGGTATTATCAGTGGGTTCCAGTTAACTATAATATATTATATTTGAAAATCAAAACTGTAAATATAAGTATACTTGCCAGTATACTGCCAAATGAACAAACTAATTTCATACAGAATTTTTGACAGAATACACTTGGCAATATTAAGTAGTCCGGTTGTCTTGTGTCTTGTGTTTTTATTATTTTTATTATATACACATTTGGAATTGGTGCTGACTGTCATAGGAAGTAGAACTTTCAAGTATTGACGCGAACAGAATTTTATGGAGGCAAATGAATATTGAATGTCGGCTCTGACGCTTTCGAGTGAAATGATATCGCACTTACGGACACAAACACCACTTTGCACCAGGAAAAGAGGCTCCTACTTTACGAAAAACCTTAGCAGCAAGACAATGGATGAGTAGGAGGCCTTATAACGCCATTATGACGTCATCATACAAATTTACATTCAAATACTCCAGAACTCTGGAAACTGTTTTTTCCCAAATATACCCCATTATGATTTTTATCGGGTTTACCAAGGGTAACCCCTATATTAGTATCACTTTTCAGATTTTTTTTCTTTTTTTCTTCTGCACATGTGTAGTTTTGATCTCCTGCCCGGAGACTGTTCTCATTTGATGCCCCTTAGAGCATTCACAACAGGCCTCGCACAAGCCATGCAATTCCAGGCGCTAAGAGTAATGGAATTTCGTTGAAAGGACATGGAAAGTCAGAGGAAATATATGTACAGAGTCCGGGGAAAATGAGGGGAAAAAGCTAAGTTATTCTCTGAAGTTCAGCGAAATTTGTTGCGGAATAAAAATCCAAACAGCCGTGAAACGTGTTTGCTGGTGACCGAGTTTCGCCAGATTGGACCGAGGTCAGACAGCTCATTTACATATTTTGTGTTGCCCATTGGTTGAACTAAACTCTTGACTGTTTCCCGCTGAATTAATATTCATATTCTGTGACGTGTATTGGTCGAGGTCATAATGTCGACAGCTGATTGGCTCACGCTCTTGACATCTGTACTAATTTACGTATCCAGAACGCAAAATGGTACATCTTCAGAAAATTTATGACCTAGGCCTATCCCAAAGTTCACAAGATCATTATTGTTTAGCATCATCAGATAAACAAGAATAGTACGATCAGACAACATGCAGGCGAAAATACTGTATAATTGACGTAATTCGTTGTTTTCCGCATTTCAATGGTTGATCTTCAATGCATAATGTAGGTCAACTAAATTTATAATGTCTGCTGCTTCAAACGAGTAGGCCTACAAGTACGTTCAGTTTTATTTTTTTAACGACAAAACTTGCATAATGTTAGCAACAAAAGTACATATCATCGGGCGTATGAACAGTACCATGTATTGAATGAAGAACAGAAATGCTGCAAATGCCCTGACCTGATCATGTACATGTAACGCTAAGAACCTTGGAATAGGTCATAAATTTCCCGAAGATGTACCGTCTTGCATCCAGAACAGTCCCATTTGAACTGGTCAAATTGCAGTCACCATTGTTCGTTGGTTTGGAATTTAGCTTTGGGCTAATTTTGCCGATGCCGGGAAAATGCAAATTTAGTGAACATTGGCTGAGAATGGGTGATTATAACTGTGGTTGTCCCGTCACGGTGAGAGGACAGCAACGTACACAATATGTCAAACAAATGTGGATCTGTCCAATATGGACGATGGTCGGAGCCATACAAAGATTACAGGGTACACATTACGCATGGACAGAAAAATCAGGGCGGACAGCACATGAACATACCGGCATTTCTGACTATGCCCGAGCTTCAACTTCTACCTCGAACGGTGAGACGACCAATACCCTGCACGACCGTGGCCATATGCCAACATCTGCCGGAGATCATCGCGAGGGTATTTCTGGCTTTCTTTCAACAAATTAGACATTGGAACCGGAAATAGTGTGGTGTTTGAAACAAATACAGTCACACTGATATAGATAGACTGTCTTTCAATATGAAGTCAGACATGGACGATGGCTGAGTTATGAATGTCTGATCTAGAACTTGTATGAAAAGCGTTGTTTAGAGGTCACGGAAATTTCAAAAATTGGTCATAGAAAAGTCATGGAATTTTGAACCTCTGAAGGCGCACGAACCCTGTCATAAAAAAATACCGTTCTTCTCTCTGACAGTCATATACACGGTGGCTTGTGCATTGAACGTGATAATTGGGAGATCATCGCAGTAAATTTTATCTTTCCAATTTCTTTTAAAAGTTGCCTTTATCTGGTAGCATTTGTTACGGCGAGACGGATAGTCATTCTCCACCGTCCAGCGACAACCGATCCTATCTGGCTATTATGTGGGGCTGATGTCAGGAAGTCACTGCGCCACAAAGCAATAGCAAGATAACCAGCGAGTAATATAGGACCAGCACTTATTGTCCCATCAGTTTTTTTTAGTCACTCTTTCAAATGCAAGAACTCGAAATTGGTACATGATATATAGATCTGAAACTTCAACTTTACACACATATTCTTGAGGTTGTTCTATAACTATATGGCACTTTATGAATTATTATTACGAATATGAATTTTAATATTTTTGAACATTTTTTAATCTTTGGTAAGCCACCTTACAGCAAAAGTTATGATTCATATATAGTGCCAGATCACAAAGATGATCTTCACTTTAGATAGGGAATCGTCCTCAATGCGTTTTTGATACACACAGCTGGTGGGGCTAAGTTTTGTCTAAAAAGCACCAAATTGACCATTTGAATAGATAAAGAATAATCAAGACCCACAGACAAACACAACCAGACTTACAGTGGTTCAAACCTGCCGTATTTTGCACTTTTCGGTGCATTTACAGTCGACATTTTCGCTCCAAAATTCTCGTTGCAAAATTATGACACCTTTAACCAAAATCATATTTAGACTTATTTGTTGGTCAAAAAAGCTAAAATTGGTTTTGGTTAAAGGTGTCCTATTTTTGTAACAAGAGAAAATCCACACCGAAAAGTGCCTAAAAATACGAAAATAAGCCAACTTACCAACTTTAGTGAGCCATAAATCCGTTTTCGTGCATCTGCAGTCCTTCATTATTTCGGGTCTTATAATTCAGCATGAAGGCTGTACAAAAAAGTCCATTTCATATCCCTTTGATAAAAGTGAAAGTTTGGCCCTTCAAACTGAACAGCTTGAGGACGATTTCGTATGTCAAGCGAACACCACCATTCTTCCCAAATATGACACTAATAAACTCCTCTGATGCAAGTAAACCCGATATCAGTACTTTAAGTACTTTGATTGTTTACTAAAATTAAAAAAACAATTCTTAGGACCATATAAGCTGGAGGACAAAGTGACGTAATATGTGTCAGTAAGGCCAGTCAGTCAGTTTTGAATTTGGATGGCGCATGCAATCCGTTAGGATTATGCGCGCCAGTGTCATTGCATTGATTTGAAAAAACAAAACAGATTTTAAAATACAATAAAAAGTGTTAAAAACGGTGTGTTAAAAACAACAATGGAGGAAATATATAAGGAGACTAGACAGATGTATGTATAAGAAAAGAAAATTATATATAATTGACTAGATATTAATTTAAATATGCTATTAAAAAATAACATATAGAAGAACCAACTCCAAAGGCGTCATTTAGACATAAATGGAAAGGGGAAATAATCGTAACAACAACCATAATACTCCAACGACCCTGTTTATAAAATAATATACAACTAAATGGTACATGCATATTTGGTTTTTGTCAGTAAGGTGTGGGCATATGTTTGTGTATACTCACAACAATGACTATTGTTTTTTAAATTGGTGCTAATGCTTTTATATGAATTAAGGCATTGGAATATGGAATTTTTTTTATGGATGACGGTTGAATATTGATTGACAGACTTGAGTAGTATAGAAAACCCCGATAGACTCACCTTTTGCCGGGGGAGGTAACTCTTGCATCCGACAGGTGGCGTTGTAATGGCGGTTATGGATTGCATCAGCATTGGCTGTGTGCCAAGTTTTTTTGATCACTATAGGTCCGTTAACCTTTGACCTTGTATTCCTCCGCGGTGATGCGGTCATGTCTAGCGGTGATGCGGTCGCCTCCGCGGGGGAAAAAGTAGTCCCCAGATTTGAAATACGCTGCATGGTCCGATGGGGTCGTATGAGGTATCCATGTGAAGCATTCGTAAAGGGACGTCCGATGGACTGGGTGCGGGGTTGGAATAGTGTCATTCTGCTCATGCGCGGTGGACCAAGGGTATGGAAATAGACGTTTTGGAGCTAGGGGAGCCACTAATGGTCCAGTTGGTCATATGAGGTATCAATGTGAAGCATTCGTAAAGGGGCATCCGACGGGTGGGTGTGGAGTTGGAATATCGGCATTCTGCGCATGCGCAGTGGACCAAGCGTATGGAAATAGACGTTTTGGGGTCTAGTGGAGCCACTAATGATCCAATTGGGTCATATGAGGTATCAATGTGAAGCATTCGTAAAGGGGCATCCGACGGGTGGGTGTGGGACTGGAATACCGGCATTCTACGCATGCGCAGTAGACCAAGGGTATGGAAATAGACGTTTTGGGATCTAGGGGAGCCCCTATTGGTCCGATGGGGTCAAGTGAGGTATCAATGTGAAGCATATGTGAGGGGGCATCTGTCTGGACTAGTGTCTCGGTCGTGGTCAACATTCTGCGCTTGCGCAGACAGTGAATTGTGGGAAAAGCGTATGGAAATTTGGAGTCTAGGTGGGGCACTATTGGCTCTATGGAGTCGTATGAGGTATCCATGTGAAACATTCGGGAAGGCGCATCGGACGGAGTGGGTGAGATGTGGAAGTGACGTCATTGTGCGCATGCGCAGTAGACCAAGGGTATGGTAATAGGCGTTTTGGGATCTAGGGGAGCCCCTAGTTGGCCGATTGGGTCGAGGGAGGTATCCATGTGAAGCCTATATGAAGGAGCATCCGCTTGGACTAGCGTCTCGGCCGTTTTCAACATTCTGCGCATGCGCAGACAGGGAATTGCGGGAAAGGGGTATGGAAATAGACGTTTTAGGGGCTAGGTGGGCCACTATTGGTACGATTGGATCGGGTGAGGTATCAAAGTGACGCATTCGTGAAGGGGCATCCAGTCATCGGTGTGGGTGCATGTAGAATTAGGATTTTGTCCGAAAATATAAAAAGCGGAACACGGACTTTACCACTAAAATAGGGGAAACCACCTATCAACCCTATCCCAATCTCGGAGCTCCGATTTCCAAGAGCTCCGGAGCTCCGAGTTCCAAGAGCTTCGGAGCTCCGAATTCCAAGAACTTCGGAGCTCCGAGTTCCAAGTGCTCCGGAGCTTCGAGTTCCATGAGCTCCGGAGCTCCAAGAGCTCTGGAGCTCCGAGCTCCGTTGGCATTCATCCCATTGGCTGGGTGCCAAGTTTTATATGGGCCGAGTGCCCATTGGCTCAGTGCCAAGTTTTCGCTATAAAAAGGGGTTCATTTTGCAGTTCGGAGCTCCGGAGCTCCGAAGCTCAGAGCTCCAAGAGCTCAGAAAGGAGCTCCAAAAGCTGCAAGAGCTCTAAGAGCTCCGGAGCGCCGAGTTCCAAGAGCTCCGAAGCCCCAAGAGCTCCGGAGCTCCGAGCTCAAAGAGCTCCACCCCACGGGAGCTACCACCACCATCGGGCGTTGACATCCGCGAGCTCGAAGAACTTGCAAATAAACACACACTTGCATCTGTGAAAGCTTCATTATACGCCTGATGTCCGTGGAGACGAGAGCCATGGTTTACGCATGTCACCTGTGTTCGAAGTCATTTTCCACGCCATTTAATCTACGTAGACATTTGCTTTCCACACATAATAATCGTATACAGCGAAGCCATCTCAAGGAAAAGTACGCGCGAAGAACGATCAACACCCACGTCACACACGACAGTATTAGAGCATCCTGATACGATGACGGTGAGCGGCCCTACGGGGTGTGGAAAGACGTCCTGGGTGATGAAGTTCTTAGAGGAAGGTGTGGCAACCCCAGCTCCGACACGCGTTGTATGGTGTTTTAGCCAGTGGCAGCCCGCCTACGAAACTACGCGATTACAGAATGTGAGCTTCGTCCCAGGAATTCCTCACGACATAGACGAACCGTATTACCTCGATTTCGAGCAGACCAACGTGGTAGTGCTCGATGATCTGATGAGTGTGGCCAAGGACAATTCGAAAATCGCCGACCTATTCACCAAAGGGTCCCATCATCGCAATCTGTCCGTCATCTATCTGACTCAGGATTTCTTTCCTAAAGGGAAGGCGTCCAGAGATATTGCCTTGAACTGTCAATACTTTGTGTTATTCTCCAACCCCATCGATAGAGCACAAATCCGTGTGTTTGGTAGTCGAATTTATCCTCAGGGCATCGACCATTTCATGCGGGCGTTTCAAGGGGCGTCCGTACGGCTACCTGTTCGTAGATTTAAAAGCCCATACCCTGGAAGATCGTCGGCTGACGACCCACCTGTTACCCGGCGAGGGATCACCGCAGCCCCTACACCATCCACCGAGTCCACATCTGGCAGAGCAGCAGCAGCAACCCGCTCCCGAACAGCGTGTCCCCTTCATACCATTAGTCCCCGAATACCACCCAACCGTGAAGGATCAACCCAAACCCGTGCAAGGGAATGAACATAATCTGAACTCGAGGCTATGGAAGGATTTGTTCAAAGAAAGTATGGACGCCGAGCTGGGCGAGATGTTGGAGGTCACAGGAAACAAGTTTCACCGCAAAGGGTATTCGAAAGAGGAAGCCGCAATGTTAGCCCATAATACTTTGGCACCCAGACTACGACGGGCTTTACGTCAGCAGTATGGCGACCTCTTGACCCATATGAAATTGTTGGACAAGGACCCGGTCCATATGGAAATCGAAAGAACAGCGTCGATGTTGAAAACCTCGGGCATGAACTGGAAAGCGGCGTATGTCACCGCAATAGCACAACAGAAACATCTGTTCGAACGCATCATTAAGACCAAAAGCGTCTCACTATAAATAGACCACACGGCACCAGTCCCCTCATTTCACCATCAGCACTGCAGAGTCCAACTTGTTTGAACCCGACAACGAGGATATTCTAGCCGAAGCCCTATGTCAAGCCAATGTCGATGCTATTATTGATACAGCGCAAGGTGGAGTCAGCGTTCAGCACCAACCCATGCGTTGTCACCTTATCACGCTCATAGATGGCATCCAATGGGTGACACGGGTATGTCTTCTGCTGCATAAGAAACAGATAGTACCAGAAGAGGATACCAACACAACTACCCGTGCCCAGAATCTGCTGACCCTGCATGAGGCATTTCAAACCTTTATGGAGACTCAGCTGGAGAAGGGAAATTATCTTCTTCAACCACCAACATCAACGTCCAATGATGATGGACATTGCATAACGCGTTGAAACAGATATGGAGACGGGCGTTGAGACGGACGTTATGACGTTGAGACGGACGTTGATGGGCGTTACTGCATTTTGATGTATTGATATCTAGAGCTTCTGAGCTAATTCACCAGGGCGTTGAAACGTTAAGCTAAGCGTTGACGGGCGTTATAAAAGCAAGTGTATTTTCAAAACACGCATTACGATATGATGCGACACCAGAAGACTTTCCATCCAGACTCCGAGGAGCCCACTGAGGAAGCGGATGAGAGTGTATCGACTGATACCGAAACCGAGATTGCTGACAGTCTATCTACTGATACAGAGAGCTTGACCTCAGACAGTCAGCCTACATCCCAGGAAAGTGAGACAGAACCTACCTTCTGGGATCGTATTGTGGATGAAGCTATTCGTAGTTATGCTGCGGTAATCGAAGACGACGGACAGGATAACTTACAACAGGCGTACACCGAAATGCGGCCCTGCATCAGAAAAACAGCCATGGCCATCTATAAACGGTATAGCCTGCTGCCCCTTGAAATGAAAGGCGACCCCACACACAGGTCCATCATGAAGACCAAGCGTCACTTGGAAGAGAATATGGGGCTACCATCCACCGAGGCCCTGGAAAATACGATCAGAATGCGCAAACAACTGTTTCAGGACATGCTGCCCGACGAATATCCAGGCCTGCCCGAGGAGGACTAGAACAAAAGGATGGAACTTTCTGAATCGGCGACTTCTGACTGGACAGCCGGAATATCTAACGGGCAAGAACGAATATGACTGATACAAAGGACGGCCTCTGATTGGACAAAAGTCTTCTTGAATTTTAAACCTACCCATCTCTAACTATAAATACGGAAACACGCATGTTATGTGTACATTCTCACAATCTGTACCAGACCCGATCAAATGGAGAAGCCAGCCAATTCCAAGGCAGACGAGCAATCGTTGGAGATTGACGAAAAGGTGCCGGTTCCCGCTCGACTCCCCAAAAGAGATACCAAAAGATACCCACCCATAACTATGGAAATGATAGATGATTTCTTCAGTGTGGGTTATAGTTCAACCAAGGGAGAGCCCGAGGATCTCCGCCACCATCGCCGGCGATGCCTGACCTGCCTTGAAGGTGTACTCTTGGTCGGGTGTGATCTTTGCATGAGGAGAGAGGAGCTTTTCCAGTGAGCGAAGTGAGAACTTGCCACTAAAGGCCGTTTTTTCCTTGTATGGAAAAATATGGCCGCGATTATCTCGAAAGAGAGACTTGTAACATATATACAGACAGATGAATGAATGAGTAAAAATCATATTAGGTCACACTGAGCAAAGATGGAACTTCCTGAAACGGCGACTTCTGATTGGACAGCCGAGAATACATCTAACGGGCAAGAACGAATATGACAGGACCAAATGATGGCCTCTGATTGGATAAGAGACTTCTTGAATTGTAAACATACCCAACGCGGCTCCCCCAGCGTGGGTATGTTATGATGGAGGGGAAAATAAACTACATGAAGAAACTTGTTGTTGTTGTTGTTCTCTCATCTTTGTTGTTGTTGCTCTCTCAGCTATCTACATCATGATGGCGTCAAGGCGTTATGTTAGGGCGTACCGACAAACGTTGACGGGCGTCACGGCGTTTCCAATGAATTAGTGCCTAGAAAAATCAGAGCTTTTGGGCTAATTCACCAGGGCGTTGAAGCGTTGAGCTTGGCGTTGGCGGGCGTTGCTACAAGAGAACTCGAAGCTCCGGAGCTCTTGGAACTCGGAGCTCCGGAGCTCTTGGAACTCGGAACTCCGGAGCTCTTGGAACTCGGAGCTCCGAGATTGGGATAGGGTTGATAGGTGGTTTCCCCTATTTTAGGGGTAAAGTCCGTGTTCCGCCTTTTATATTTTCGGACAAAATCTTAATTTTACATGCACCCACCCATGACTGGATGCCCCTTCACGAATGCTTCACTTTGATAACTCACTCGACTCAATCGGACCAATAGTGGCCCACCTAGCCCCGAAAACGTCTATTTCCATACCTTTCTCCCACAATTCCCTGTCTGTGCATGCGCAGAATGTTGACAACGGCCGAGACGCTAGTCCAAGCGGATGCTCCCTCATATAGGCTTCAGATAGATACCTCCTTCGACCCAATCGGCCAACTAGGGGCTCCCCTAGATCCCAAAACGTCTATTACCATACCCTTGGTCCACTGCGCATGCGCAGAATGACGTCACTTCCACATCTCACCCACTCCGTCCGATGCGCCTTCCCGAATGTTTCACATGGATACCTCATACGACTCCATAGAGCCAATAGTGGCCCACCTAGACTCCAAAACGTCTATTTCCATATATTTTTCCCACAATTCACTGTCTGCACATGCGCAGAATGTTGACCACGACCAAGACACTAGTCCAGGCAGATGCCCCCTCACATATGCTTCACATTGATACCTCACTTGACCCCATCGGACCAATAGGGGCTTACCTAGATCCCAAAACGTCTATCTCCATACCCTTTTCCCACAATTTCCTGTCTGCGCATGCGCAGAATGGTGACAACGACCGAGACACTAGTCCAGGCGGATGCCCCCTCATATAGGCTTCACATTGATACCTCACTCGACCCAATCGGACCAATAGTGGCCCACTTAGCCCCGAAAACGTCTATTTCCATACCTTTCTCCCACAATTCTCTGTGTGCGCATGCGCAGAATGTTGACAACGGCCGAGACGCTAGTCCAAGCGGATGCTCCCTCATATAGGCTTCAGATGGATACCTCGCTCGACCCAATCGGCCAACTAGGGGCTCCCCTAGATCCCAAAACGTCTATTACCATACCCTTGGTCTACTGCGCATGCGCAGAATGACGTCACTTCCACATCTCACCCACTCCGTCCGATGCGCCTTCCCGAATGTTTCACATGGATACCTCATACGACTCCACAGAGCCAATAGTGGCCCACCTAGACTCCAAAACGTCTATTTCCATACATTTTTCCCACAATTCACTGTCTGCGCATGCGCAGAATGTTGACCACGACCAAGACACTAGCCAAGGCAGATGCCCCTTCACATATGCTTCACATTGATACCTCACTTGACCCCATCGGACCAATAGGGGCTTACCTAGATCCCAAAACGTCTATCTCCATACCCTTTTCCCACAATTCCCTGTCTGCGCATGCGCAGAATGGTGACAACGACCGAGACACTAGTCCAGGCGGATGCCCCCTCATATAGGCTTCACATTGATACCTCACTCGACCCAATCGGCCCATTAGTGGCTCCCCTAGATCCCAAAACGTCTATTTCCATACCCTTGGTCTACTGCGCATGCGCAGAACGCCGATATTACAGTCCCACACCCACCCGTCGGATTCCCCTTTACGAATGCTTCACATTGATACCTCATATGACCCAATTGGACCATTAGTGGCTCCACTAGACTCCAAAACGTCTATTTCCATACCCTTGGCCCACTGCGCATGCGCAGAATGCCGATATTCCAACTCCACACCCACCCGTCGGATGCCCCTTTACGAATGCTTCACATTGATACCTCCTCATATAACCCAACTGGACCATTAGTGGCTCCCCTAGCTCCAAAACGTCTATTTCCATACCCTTGGTCCACCGCGCGTGCGCAGAATGACGCTTTTCCAACCCCGCACCCAGCCCATCGCATGCCCCTTTACGAATGCTTCACATGGATACTTCCTACGACCCCATCGGACCATGCAGCGTATTTCAAATCTGGGGACTACTTTTTTCCCCGCGGAGGCGACCGCATCACCGCTAGACATGACCGCATCACCGTGGAGGAATACAAAGTCAAAGGTTAACGGACCTATAGTGGTCAAAACTTGGCACACAGCCAATGCTGATGCAATCCATAACCGTCACTACAACGCCACCTGTCGGATGCAAGAGTTACCTCCCCGGCAAAAGGTGAGTCTATCGGGGTTTTCTATACTACTGACTTGTATTCCAAATATTAACCAGTCTTCTAGCAAGCCGGGAGGAATGTTAGCTCTGTTTACATATCCGCAAGGGTTATCTCCCCAAATAACAATCTTTTCCATGGTTAGCCCATCATGTTGTTCATTGCTGTAAGCCGATATTTGTGACGGGGTGCAAGTGTCCATCTGAAGAACTTCCCTATTGTTCGATCCAAAATAATAGCAACTGTTATCTCTGTAACCCCGTACCAGTCAGGAAGGGTTCAAAAGCATCCTGTCGGGAATTAGGTTTGCATCCATTGTTCTCCATGTTCTGTGAACCACTATGATGAAACATTATCACAGGCAATAGCACTTCCAATTCAATTTTTTTACAAGTAGCATTAAACCACCCCCTTGAAGCCATAATGTACGTCGCCATATTATCATGTAGTCGTCGGGGTTTTTTTTTAGTGTTCCTATGATTATTTTACTAAATTCTTGTAAATAGATTCCATATTGACCACCTGGAATCGAAAGTTCCTTTTTGTTAAAGTTAGTAAGTAAATGATGTTATAGTCTTTTGAGTGAAACATTGGAAGAAACTGGTGTATAATACACATGAGAGGCGCCATTTTGAATTCTGAATTTAGCCGCGATCCTCAGCTGCTTGTATTTTGATAGTACAATAACAAGTAGCACAATACAAGCAGTTGTGAGGTCAGATAGATTCAGCCGTCGATCCTTTTTTTGTATGGGGCTATAGATAATGTTGCAGTATCATAGAGGCGTATCATCCTACGCCCTCACTCTCTATTTAGACCCAATCTATTAAGAACCAGATATTATACGCCGTGCTCAGTACGTCTGTTCGCAGTTAATTGTTAGTTTTTACACCTCGGCCAAAATTGGTTTCCGAATATTGTCGTCTTCATGTACGGTTGTACGAACGTCCATCCATCTCCGTTTTCTCGTTACCACATTATCTCGAGAAAGAATATGCCTACATGTAGGAGCACCAAACTACATACATATATCACAGATAATCAAAAATGACATATTTTCCAGGTTTCAAGTCAAACTTCGCCAATTGTTCACCAATTACTTGTCATCACAATATCTTTGGAATCAAAATGCACAGAACCATTAACTTTACTTGCACACATGTATGTACGAGGTCAACTTAATGACATTGCCTAGGTGCACTAAACTTGCATAACATATGAATGTGACCATAGAGTCGTAGCATATACAAAATTAATCAAATTGACCGGAGCGACTACACAGAAAAAAAATCCTTAAAGATTTAACGAATATTCCCCGGCTATTACACCAGCGGGATATTCCTCAGCATAACTAAGGAATATTCCTCACCACGTTAAGGAATTTCCTTAACATGCTACGGAATATTCCTTATTGAATTTTAAGGAATATTCCGCTGGTTTAATAGTCGAAGAGTATCCCTCAAATCTTTTCAGCGTAGGTTAAACTGTCAATTTGTCGCCGAGGGCTTGATGCCACCTATTGCTGATTTGTCGGCTTAGGTCCTATTTAAATTCCACCAGGGCCGAGGGTTTCTCAGTGCGTTGAAATATTCATGTTAAATATATATTGGCCCAGTTTTAAGTGTGTTATTCGTCGTGAGTTTGAACGATTTAACCTCGGTAACAAAATAAATAGAATATCTATTACGGGCTAGGTTTATCTTTCTGAAATTGTCTGATTGAAAGCATGTCGTCAATTTTAAGCTCCATTGTAGCTTTA
>JAVTVY010009813.1:0-7500 GCA_036873755.1 Hanleya hanleyi | reverse complement strand
ATTTACAATCACTTTTGATCATTTTAGTGTTTGAACGAAGCAGTCCAGGGTGTAAATCCCCTGAATTCTGGAATAATCCAATCCATTCTGCATAACGTTACAATTTGTCTTGGTTGCAAAGGTGGGAGACGGCAAACAAATGTAAAATGGTACAAACAGCCGAGGGTAATCAGCTGATAAACTTCTCTACAGGTGCCGACCGTCAAAATTTTAAGCTACAAATGAGGTGACGATTTTGCCTTTTTCTCTGCCTGAGAAGCCTGTTAACGAAACGTGAACTGAAATAAAATTTGCAGTTGAACAGAACAAATGCCATTCTTACCTACCGTATCACCGTCCTTCGATTAATCGTTCCATCGAAGGCGAAAAACAATCGAGAAAATTGTGGTCTTTAGCAGGGATGACATGTAGGATCAGGACTATTTTTGCTTTTGTTTGTCTGAAGCCTGATGATCTGTTAACTGTGGATTTGTGTGTCTACCCTTAACCTACCCGACCTATACTACCATGGCAATTCCTGACGTGAGTCAAGGATTTTTGTATTTACGCGCTACCTTTCCTTTGGATTGCGGATGTGGGTTTACCAACAGGGCCTCCTTTTGAAAGGATTTGTGATGTGCATTTGCAGATTTAAAACAGCAGACGCCCTATTCTTTATTGCGCAATCTATTGCACAATATAAAAATGAACCCTCCTTGTTTGAGTTAGGTGCAGGATTGGCTTTTTTTTAGATACTTTTCAAATTTCCTATGCTTTAACATGGTGCTAAATAGCATACTTGTCAATATTGTGCAGATATTTTTGCTAAACTTCGCAGTAGGCAGAAAAGTTGGTTACTTTAATAGCATCTATATTCAATATTTAGCACTTTTATAATCTAGTCTAATTAGAATATAGTGGCATTAAAATATCGGTAACACCGTGTCGGAGAAAGGACAATATATTCAATATTTAGCACCTTAATAATATTATCTAATTAGAATAGATTCGCACAAAAATATGTAGCTGACGTCTGAGAACAGACAATATATTGAATATTTAGCACTTTGATAATATCATCTAATTAGAAGAGAATTGCAGTTAAATATCTAGCTGGCGTCCGAGAAAGACAATATATTCAATATTTAGCACCTTTATAATATCATCTAATTAGAAAAGATTCGCACTTACATATGTAGCTGGCGTCTGGGAAAAGATAATATATTCAATATTTAGCACTTTTATAATATATACTAAATAGAAGAGATTCGCAGTTAAATTTCCACAAAAGCCTTTCCGGAAAAATGACAATATATTCAATATTTAGCACTTTTATAATCTAATCTAATTATAAGAGATTCGCATTAAAATATCTGTAACACCATGTCGGCGAGAGGACAATATATTCAATATTTAGCACCTTTATAATATCATCTAATTAGAATATATTCGCATTTAAATATCCTCTAATTAGAAAAGATTCGCAGTTAAATATCTATCTGGCGTCTGGAAAAGGACAATATATTCAATATTTAGCACCTTTATAATATCATATAATTAGAAAAGATTCGCACTCAAATATGTAGCTGGCGTCTGGGAAAAGACAATATATTCAATATTTAGCACTTTTATAATCTATACTAAATAGAAGAGATTCGCAGTTAAATATCCACGATACCCTTTTCGGAGAAAAGACAATATATTCAATATTTAGCAATTTTATAATCTAATATAATTAGAAGAGATTCGCATCAAAATGTCTGTAACACCGTGTCGGAGAAAGGACAATATATTCAATATTTAGCACCTTTATAATATCATCTAATTAGAATATATTCGCATTTAAATATGTAGGTGACGTTTGAGAACAGACAATATATCCAATATTTAGCACCTTTATAATATCATATAATTAGAAAAGATTCGCACTTAAATATGTAGCTGGCGTCTGGGAAAGACAATATATTCAATATTTAGCACTTTTATAATCTATACTAAATAGAAGAGATTCGCAGTTAAATATCCACACGAGTCGTTTCGGAGGAAAGACAATATATTCAATATTTAGCACTTTTATAATCTACTCTAACTAGAAGAGATTCGCATTAAAATATTTGTAACACCGTGTCGGAGAAAGGACAATATATTCAATATTTAGCACCTATATAATGTCATCTAATTAGAATATAATTTGATTGTTGCAATCAAGTACCAAAGGAAGATGTTGTTTTTTGGCGTTTTGTTTCTTTCGAAATTACAATGAAAGGGACCGATTGTCTCCGAAACACCTTCGATCATCGTTGAGTGATTTGGTTTGTTGTGCCAGTAAGTCTGAATACTGAATACATATCAGCTGTCTGCATCAGTGAGGCTGCCCGGTCTGTAGGCACCAACCAAGCATTACCTGGGACTGTCTTAAACAACCTATATACCAGCACATGCGCGTTGTTTAACCAGGAAGAACGATATAATAATCTGTTATTGTCTGAGTGGAGTTGCACAGACCACAAACGAAAATGTACTTGCGACGGTCTTAAAAATCCTTACATAACAGCGCATGCGCGTTGTTTAACCAGGAAAAACGATAGAATAATGCCTGTTATTGTCAGAGGAGTTGCACAGACCAGAAAATAAGATGTAGGACTGCTTTAAACCTCCTTATTCACCAGTCCATGCAAGATTGAAAATATGTAGCATTTGTGCTAATTATACAATATATGTTCTTTAAGGAGAGGCAATCGGACATTTTGGAGCTGCGATTTAGAAGAAATATTCAATATTTATTATGGCTGCAATTTAGAAGAAATATTGAATATTTAGCATTTGTGCTAATTATACAATATATTTCCTTTGGGAACAGGCAAGTCAAAGTGCTAACTAGCAGTAATCCTAGAAATTATCTTCAAAGTAGCACACCCCTTTCTAAATATCACTGATTTTAGAAATTATTTGTGAAGTAGCAGATCTGCTAAATAGCATGCGAGACAATAATAACCATTCCTGCACCTTAATGCCTTGTTTACACTAATAGACTTCAAGTACATACAGTGCTGAAGATAAAGTACAGTGGCTGGACATACTTAGAAAATAAAGTATAGTTTATGAATGGACTGACGTCACAGCAATCATTTAAATTGAGAAAATCGCAAATGTCATCGTGAGATGATGGAATCAGTTGTGCGACAAAACACATGTAAAGAGATCCCGTAAACGAGTGCATGCAGACTTGATCGACCACAGCCAATACAGAGATTAACTCTCACCTGGTGACACCTGTATGTGGTATATACATGTAGGTGATGTGTTCACAGTCTTGTACGGGTACGTCTTCTGTTGTTTTCTGTAGCGAGGTACATGTACACCGTATATGTTCCAAACGAGCTAACACAAAGTCAACGGTATGCGTATGGATGACACACCGTGAGGCGGCTATTTTACAGGGTTGTACATTCGACTAGCTATAGATAAATAATCTGACGATGCGCGTATGGTTTTCTTAACTGTTCAGTGGTTCACCTGATATGGAGCTTTGACCTATATATATATATTGGTTACCCCCGAATTCTCTTCGTTGTTCGCGCAAAAGCTTTCCAGTCTTATCACACAGGTGTGTGTCGCTTGGCATGGTGTTTTATTTGGGCCAAATATGCGTCGCACGTCGACTTTAAAAACATGACGTTGACTTTCTTTCCCATGTCTTAACATTGTAAAACTCGACGCGTGACTCACAAAGCGATGTTGGGTTTTGAAACGCGACGTCGCTTTTCAAAACCCAACATCGCTTTGTGAGTCACGCGTCGAGTTTTACAATGTTAAGACATGGGAAAGAAAGTCAACGTCATGTTTTTGAAACGCGACGTCGCCTTTCGCGGCGAATTCAAAGCAATCATTAAAAACCGACACGTGACGTCGCGTATCAAAACGCGACGTCGCCTTTTGCGTCGCGTGTCGAGTTTTACCAACTTTAAAATATAGGAAAGAAAACTTTTTGAAAAGTGAAGTTGCGCTTTTAATACGCGAGGTCGCGTTTTTTAAAGTCGACTCCCGACGCACATTTGGTCAAGTAGAACACCATAGATGAGGGAAAGATGTCGATAAGATATCATAAACAAGTCTTGAATCATGGCAAGTTGATTAAATTCGTAGCGAACTAAATTTTCGTTTATATCGGTTATACCTGTTCATCAACTGAAAGTATATATTACAAAATTACAAACATCACAACGTAACTGACACATCTACTTCTGTGAAATAGACATGTCATAAGCATCATCCTTATACAAACCTTTTTACCGATAAATAAAATCTAGCGATGAACCCGTTGTCTCTGCCGCATAAGAACTTCTGCGATACCCTGTGCATAAGAAGATATCTTTCGCACTTTATACCAGGGTACATTATTTACCTGAGTAATTTGAGTTGTGCGGTCCGGACACGAACTTTATATCCACTAGGTGTATTCACTTTTACGAAAAGTTTGGATTTAGTTAAAAACACGCCCATTAACGAGATGGCGCGTGTTATACTGAGCATGGAACCTTAACTAATATTAATGTGCCATATGCATGGCGTGATGCATGAAACCTCAAGGGCAGGTTGCATTCCTATTTATGAACAGTAACGAGTAATTATGCTAAAACCTGCCCAATAAGAATATGTGTCTAATCAGAAGTCCATGAAACTAGACTTCTGGTCTACTATATATATATATATATATGTAATCTTGGGTATTAGTGTGGGTATTAGTGGGTGGAGACGTGTTTAATTGTTATCCAAAACATGTATAAAAAATAATAGCTGTCAAAAATACTTACCTTACACACCAAACATATTGAAGGGAAGCTAATATTGACATAGGCGTAAATGTGAATGTAATGAAATATTACGATCTAAATATCCAGTCATTTTTAGGATAACTCTTGGTGGAGAACAGGTAACAACAGAATCCGCTTAATCGCATACTGCTTAACTGAATATTCTGCTTAATCGAATAGGTTGTGAATAGATAACTCCACCATTTACCCCAAACCGAGGTCTGGCTAAAGGGGTAGTCTGGCTCTGTAATAGTGCTGGATGGGCGATATCCGTGTGAAATTCGAACCCCATCCCTCTAAGTGTGGCACCAACTTGCCAGTAGTGTAAGGGCAAGCACTCTAAACCAATGAAATAGTGGCCGTTCAAGTGACTTTCTTTAGACTTTACGACAATTAATATTGAACATTCAGTACATTCACATTGGATAGCTCCTATGCTATGAAGCAAAAAATCTCGAAATTTGAACACGACACGTGCATGTACAGTTAGCATGCATGTCTCCGTTCCTAAATTTAACAATATTTGTAGTTGAAAGGGTCGTGATTTTATGGATTAAACAAAACTGATTTTATAACTTTTAATTAGGCTAATTTTGAGAAAAAAAAAAATGTACGCTTACCTTTATTGTCGTCTAGTTGTGTAACATGGCAGTGTGACTAACGTCACAGGACCTACGAAGTAGGGTTTGATATGAATTAAGTGTGTATACCTTGACATGTTTTTGCCAATTTCGAGGTTTATAGGTCACCTAAGTAGGTCAAATTTTTATCGTTCATGCCAAAAATCAAGGTTCTAATGTCAACGGTTCGTAGGAATACGAGAGACGGTCAAAAGGAGACTTGGGGGCCCTCTATCTAGAAATACGGAGACGGTCGAGAGATGACTTGGGGGCTCTACATCTATAAGTATGGAAGAATGTCGAGAGATGACTTGGGGGCCCTCTATCTAGAAATCACCTGAAATACTCTCAGCCTTTCGAGGTTTATAGGTCACCTAAGTATGTCAGCTCAGAATTTGCTGGTAACAGTCCCCTAATGCACGTTCATGCCAAAAATCAAGGTTCTAATATCAACGGTTCTCTTTATTTTGCAGACGAAAGGATTCGGATAGACTGACTGACTGACACACTCACTACCGGACAATTTGCAAATGAGAGCCTACTTCGTAGGAAAAACTAAGATAGAAAGTTTATCATCAGATATACTACGTAAACTTTGCATATTCACATTTGAAATGTTCCGTTTCAGCCGGGTTCGTCGATTTAAGCCTCGTGCGATCCGCGGATCTTTATTTGCTATGCCAGGCTAGTATTTTGCCAATCAACTTGTAAATACATGCTTGTAAGCACTTGCTTTATCGCGCAACATCTCCACTCTGCGCTGTATTAGGTATACTAGAATATAAATTCTTTGGTTACCATTGTGACTGATGTAAAACTCCTACGAGTGTAAACCTTTGATCTCCATCACTATCCATATTAGATATACAGCAGTAAAGGATGAGTCTAGACGTTTGATCTCTATCACTATCTATCTTAGATTTACAGAAGTAAAGGATGAGTCTAAACGTTTGATCTCCATCACTATCTATCTTAGATTTACAGCAGTAAAGGATGAGTCTAAACGTTTGATCTCCGTCACTATCTATCTTAGATTTACAGCAGTAAAGGATGAGTCTAAACGTTTGATCTCCGTCACTATCTATCTTAGATTTACAGCAGTAAAGGATGAGTCTAAACGTTTGATCTCCGTCACTATCTACATGTATCTTAGATTTACAGCAGTAAAGGATGAGTCTAAACGTTTGATCTCCGTCACTATCTATCTTAGATTTACAGTAGTAAAGGATGAGTCTAAACGTTTGATCTTCATCACTATCTATCTTAGATTTACAGAAGTAAAGGATGAGTCTAAACGTTTGATCTCCGTCACTATCTATCTTAGATTTACAGCAGTAAAGGATGAGTCTAAACGTTTTATCTCCATCACAATCTATCTTAGATTTAAAGCAGTAAAGGATGAGTCTAAACGTTTTATCTCCATCACAATCTATCTTAGATTTACAGCAATACAGAATGTGTCTCAACGTTTTATCTCCATCACTATCTATCTTAGATTTACAGCAGTACAGAATGTGTCTCAACGTTTTATCTCCATCACTATCTATCTTAGACTTACAGCAGTAAAGGATGAGTCTAAACGTTTGATCTCCATCGCTATCTATCTTAGATTTACAGTAGAAATGCTTAAGAAACAAAATTGGCCAGCTCGATCAATTTCAAATCAGCCAATTTTTTTCTAATACTAGAACGATACCGGTATGACATAACTGAACGGAAAAGAATGATTATTTTTGTTATTTCCAAACTTGCCTCGAATGACAATTAGCATATTTGGAACAATTAACCCTACCTGGCCTAGGGGGGGGGAGGGGGCGCACTTTCCGCATTCCCCGGTTGCATTGGTTTTTTGCTCCTATCTACGTCTCCTCTTAGATTATCATATTAGGGTGATTTTGAGCCTATTTGCATTACCTCCCGAGCAGAGGATCATGAGCAAATTCAAAATGGCGGCCATATCGGGTACCAGAAAAGTGATGTTTTCGTCATATTTCTTCAATTGTTTTGCTTTTCTGCATGAAAAAGTGGGTCAAATATATTTTATTTCATATCAGATTATTATTTACTAATTTATCATACAGGTTTTT
>JAVTVY010009812.1:0-49678 GCA_036873755.1 Hanleya hanleyi | reverse complement strand
CGTGCCCTTTCTATACTACTCATCGCGCACTACTCATCGCGCATGCGCAGTCGATCCATTCTACTGTAGGGTGCAAGCCTGGCCCATTGAATCTCAGGTAGCAAAAACCCTAGCTCTATCGCCCCACCCTATCCTGCGCCACGCCTATGCGACCCGCTGTGCAGTGAGTAAAGCGGAGGAGGAGGAGGAGGAGGAGGAGTAGGAGTCGGACACGCCACGGATTATACTAGCGAGATGGATCAATTCGGGTAATTCTCAGGTTACACTAATCGTAATAAAACTCATGCGATGTGGGTGGGAAGTTCCAAAAATAGAACCGAAAAAACTTCGCGACATCAGTACCGTTTGACCTTTGTGCACCTAAAGGGCAAATTGACACCAGTTGACCTCTGGATCCGCTCATGTGACCGGAAGTGACCGTTGGCCCCTACGCACCATTATTATTCGGTATTGTGCACATGCGCAGGGTCAAAGGTCACTTCCGGTCACATGAGCTGACTCCGAGGTCAGCTGGTGTCAATTTGCTCTTTAGAATTTAGAATTTGTTCCTGAGAATTACCCGAATTGATCCATCACATTAATTGCTTCATTCATGTCGTTTTCGTTTTCTCGTTTTTCCCGTTGTTGACGACCAGCGGGAGATTTAATCATTTCAAATTTGTATTACTGCGTGCACATGCGTGCGATGACGTCACTTCCGAGCTCTGAGCTCCACGAACTCTGTGCTCCAAGAGCTCCGATCCAAGAGCTCTGCCACACGGGAGATACGACCACCACCGGGCGTTGACGGGCGTCAACGTCCGGTGGTGGTGGTGGTGGTGGTGTGTGGTGGTGGTGGTAGAAGTGGTGTGTGGTGGTGGTAATAGTGGTGTGTGGTGGTGTCTGTACATATAGGGATTAACTCGTGTCCCTCATCATTCCAAAGGTATTGGTCGACTAATCAAAATTTCGCTACCACTCGTACTGATGACGTCACCAATGACGTCACAGATGACATGGAAATCGCTCAAGTCGTGGTCTACACCACGAGAGCTTCAAGATGACACCCTACACTCCATCTTTGGATGAGATATAGAACCTCAATCTCTCAAATATACCCCTGCGCACCTCAAGAATTGTCCCTTTACTTACTACACCCCAAATGCGTAAATAAGTGTTTCGGGACATGCTGCCTTTACAGTATCCTGCCCTGCTCGACGACGCTTAGACCAAAAGCGATTCTGGCCGGAGATTAAACTTTTTCAAACGACGGCTTCTGATTGGACAAGAGCCTACAAGAATGGTAAACATACCCATATTGACTCCCCCCAGGTTGGGTGTGTTGTGTGAAGGGGACAATAAAACGTGTATTACGCAATGTGCCTTTTGTTGTTGATGTCTCTTGAAAGTGTTTATATTGAATGGGTCTGAGCATATTGAAGCGATGAGAGGAAGTTTTCGGAGAGAACGTAATTCGACATTGTGCACGGTTGGACTCAAACACAAACACACACACGCTCCCACACATACACACACACACACACACACGCGCGCGCGCAATGCGGCTCAGTCGTACACCAGTACATCTCGGTCCTCGACTTGGAGGTGGTTGAACTGAGTGTGCTAAAAATAGATCACCAGCTAGTGTGCTATAAAAGGGCCGTTTCATCAGACACTCTGTCAACCACCAAGATGTTCACTTGTACTACGTGCTCGAAATCATTCACTCGTCTGCACGACTTGCGCCGCAATGGGGCTACCAAGCACGACGGAACCGCCCGGTATAGCTGTACGATATGTACACTGCCGTTTCAGCACCCGGATCATTTACAGCACCATGAACGTTCCATTTACAGCACCATGAACGCTCCATTCATGGGCCACCCAAGCGTCCATGCGAGGAATGTGGTCGGCTTTTCAAACTGACCAGTCAGTTGCTGCGACACCAACGCACACGACACTTTGTTCCGCAGCCACGTTTGCAGGTAGAGGAGCCAGTAGGCACCAGTATCGAGACAACGGGAACTCCCATCCATCGTACGAGGGCCGATGATGATGTCCCTAATTCAACAGTCAAATTCCGACGACAAGGCCTTGGGTCAGATTTTGTACGACGTGGAGGGCAAAGTACACTTCGCGGACGAACCCATAAATGTTACTAGCGATCTGTTACTCGAAGACCATCCAGTGAGTGACATCTATAGGCGCCATTGGCCCATGATCCGGCACTGTTTCCACCGTCATCGCCCTATTCAAGATATCTACAATTTCCGACTGACCGACCTCACCCGTCTACGCAGCTACGTGGAAGCCATCTTCAATGACCAACCTACGGCCTTCAAATTAAATGTCGCTTTCGGGTACATCTTACGCCATAGGATGCCAGATCAACTGCGCTATTTCTATTCCCTTGCCAACAACCAAGTGTACGACCATCCTTTCACCATCATTAACCGGGCGTTGATAGAGACGATGCTGGAGAAACTGGATACCGTGGATCCTTTGGAATGGGCACAACGTCAACGCCCCAACACCAAGTGGACAGTGGAGAGGGTCACCAATGTTACGTTGTTCGTGGCTAAAACTGATCGACCACACCCTCGGATGAACGGATTCCCCCCGACATGCTGATCGTTGATTCGAGCTCTGTAAACACTTGTACGTAATGTGACGGTGCGTTAAATAAAAAAAACATGGTGTTTGATATTTCAACTTGCTTTTTTGTGAACATAATAAACATACCCAGAGCGGCTCCCCCAGCCTGGGTATGATGTAACATTGGGGATAATAAATTATATGAACATTGCTGAACTTACATTGCTGTTGTTATTCACGATAACCGCTATCCGCTATACCTGGATGAAATATTTACCCCCAGATGTCATGTCATATAGTGCCCTTACGCACTTCTAAAACCGTCCTTTTTCTACTACCCCACGACTGCGCATGTGCAGAATGATGTCATTTCTACGACGCAACCCCTCCAGTCGGAGCCACGAATGCTTCAAATTGATACCTCGTCAGATCAATATTGGTCCATCTCGACCCCATAACGTCCCTTCCAATGTCCTTTTTCCACAATGCTTTGTCTGCGTATGCGGGCCATAGCCTTACTTCCACGACACACCCGTCTAGTCGGAGTTTACTCTACGAGTGCCTAACTATGACACCTCCCACGACCCAATCGGACCAATAGTGGTCCCTTAATAACTCAAACACACTCCTACGCACGCTCCAAATGACATGTTTCGCTACTACGGCCGAACTGCGCATGCGTAGCACGATGCGACTACCAACAGACACCATAAAATCCGTCGTCTACATGCCGAGAGCTACAAGATGACACCCCATATGGTCCATTTGGACCACGGATGGTCCATCTCTACCCCAAACACCTTCCTTCACACCCCCAAAATGCCCACTTTGGTTATTACTCCTACTGGTGATGTCACCAATGACGTCACAGATGACGTGGACATCCTTCAAGTAGCAGTCTACACCCCGAGAGCTAAAAGAGGACACCTCACACGACGCATTCGGACCAAGAATGGTCCCTCAAGCGCTCAAATATACCCCTGCGCACCTCCAGAATGACCACTTTACTTACTACACCCCAACTGCTCATGCGCAGATTGGCGCGATTTTCAATAAAAAATACGCCAGTCTGACTCTACCCCACGGAAGTTTCAAGAGGATACCACAACCGGGTCATTTGGACAAAAGATTGGTCCCTTGATTGCCCAAGCATGTCATTGCCCACGCCCAAATTGACATATTTCGTTACTACTGCCCAACTGCGCATGCCTAGCACGATGCGACCACCTAGTGTGTAGATGCGTCTACATGCAGAGAACTACAAGACGACACCCCACACGATCCATTCGGACAAAGGATGGTCCCTTTCTACCCCAAACACCTTCCTTGACACCCCCAAAATGACCACTTTCGCTACTACTCCTACTGATGATGTCACCAATGGCGTCACAGATGACGTGGCCATCCCTCAAGTCGTGGTCTGCACCACGACAGCTACAAGATGACACCCCACATGACGCATTCGGACCAAGGATGGTCCATCTCTACACCAACTACTTTCCTTCACTGCCCCAAAATGCCCGCTTTCGCTACTACTCGTACTGATGACGTCACCAATGACGTCACAGATGACATGAATATCCCTCAAATCAGGGTCTGCATCACGAGAACTACAAGATGACACCCCTCACGACACATTCGGACCAAGGATGGTCCATCTCCATACCAAATACCTTCCTTCACTTCCCCAAAATGATCACTTTACTTACTACACCCAACTGCGCATGCGCAGATTGACGCGACTTGCAATAAAAAAAACGCCATTCTGACTCTACCCCACAAAAGCTTCACTTTGACACCTCCCACGACCCATTTGGTCCAATAGTGGTCCATCTCTACCCCAAACACACCCTAAGCACCCCCAAAATGCCTACTTTCTATACTAGCACGCGCATGCGCAGAATAATGAAAACGGACGACACATTAGTCCAGTCGGATGCTCCTCCACGAGAGTTTCAAAATAAGACCACATACGACCCCATCGGACCACTAGGGGCTCACCTAGATCCCAAAACGTCCACCGGCGCTATTTACCCACTACGCATGCGCACAGTGAATTTTTAAACAAATTTCACCGATTAGCTTCGGGACCCCGCCCATCGTGTTCTACGTGGTGAGACGTGAAAAACAAGATCCCACAACCCACAATGAACATGTGTGAATTGCCCAGTATGGACCTATCCGCTGGGCCAGTAGGCCTATGGGTCTATCCAGACCTTCATGAACTTTTCGAAAAATTTCACCGCTTAGCTTCGAGACCCTTCCCATCGTGTTTTACGTGGTGAGACGAAGAAAACAAGACCCCACAACCCGTAGTAAAATCCACAAAACAAATGACCACACCTATACCCCATACAGGCATTTCCCGTATAGATGCAAATGTGCGAATCAGGGGAGATGACACGGAATTTGCGCCTACAGAGGGCTCGCCCAGTCAGAGTTGTCTTCCTTGCCTCTAGAAGGCAGCACGATCGATTGTCGTGATGTCAAAAGGGAAACTCCACAACAAGCGGAGCCGCCATTTTGTTTGTTTATCTTTTTCGGAGATATACTGGACAATAAACGCTCGACCCTGGGGTCGCACGGATGCTAGACTGGTCATAATAACATTGTCCAACACATATAGGTTATCTTTATTACTATAAGTCTTCCTTCCCATGGATTCGGGTATTTTTTTCGTGCCAATACGATTCTGGGAAAACCTGTATGGAGACACTGAGGGTTCCCCACTGGCCATTTAACATGGGCAAACAGATGGTAATATCGTCGGGGACCATCCTCTATACATGGATGCTTCGGAAAGGCAGATAAAGGCTATATATTGTCCCGGAGAGGACCGGACATTGCCGGAGATGATCGGAGATTGCCGGAGATGACCAAAGATTGTCGGAGATTGCCGAAGATTAAGACGCAATGTATTTGAAGTCTCGGGACTACTTTCTCTCCGCATCACCGCCAGACCGCATCACCGAGGAGGAATACATTCCACCAACGGTCATTTCCGGTCACGTGACCGGAAGTGCCGGAACTATAGTAAACTTGACCTCTGTGACCTCAGGGGTACCCGGGTGTTCACGAATGTTCCAGGGTCCCCGGATGTAAGGCTGATGCAATCCAGTGTTCACCACATGGAGGCATTGAACCATTGCATGGGAACCTTTGCCTGGAAACCAGGGTACCCGGATGTATGACTGAGGGACGACGCAAGCCAGTCCCCCGGATGAAAAACCCGGTGGGAAACCCGGATGTTGAAGGTAAGTACATGCTTGGACCCTGAGATAATGAACTCGGACTCCGAGGTAATCATATTTTGAATGCCCAAATGGATGCCATAACATAGGCCTTAAGATTTTATTCATAGTATTCAAGCTATAATACCTCGATTTGAGCGGCGAGCTCTCTTGTGTTGGAGGTACAATTTGGTGAACCAAACCTCGTGCCCTGCGCACTTCCGGCGGCGATTCCCGCGCATGAATGCGGCGGGGTCGCAGCGTGAATATGCCCTTTACATACTACTACTGTTTATTAAATTCCCCCAGACTCGAGATCGAGTGTCTACATAGCGGCTCTTAAATGACATAAATTTACATTTGTGAGATTTTTTTTTCATAAACAATAATATAATTCCATTTACGATATATCCCTTTCTGCATTTTTGCCATTGACTTATTTGACTGGGATGAAATACTTATTTACATACGGTATTACTAAAACATTTGGAATACTCTGGTATCCATTCCCAACATTTGGAATACGGTACCCTGCCCCCCACCAGTTATGGTAATAAACGAATAGAATACGGTATGGCAGGGCCCCCCCTTGGCTACGGGCCTGCATGGTCATGGTAGAAATATCATCTGCAGTTGCAAGCTTGAAGGCTGGAAAATCTGCTGGAGAAGATATGATAACCAATGAAATGCTCAAATATGGCATAAATGCATTGTTGCCCTATCTTCAAGTTCTGTTCAGCAAGATTTTGGCATCAGGATATTTTCCAGAATCCTGGAAATCTTCACTCGGGATTCCTTTACATAAGTCTGGTAATTTACGAGATCCAAGCAACTATAGGGGTATAGCTATAAGCAGTTGCTTATCTAAGTTATTCTGCTCCATTTTGAACAAGAGATTGCAAAGTCACTTGGAAGCTCTTGAAAAACCAAATGAATCCCAATGTGGCTTTCGTAAAGACCACAGTGCGTCTGACAATGTATTTATTTTGCAGTCTGTAATAGAGTCACACATAAATCAAAATCAACGCGTTTATGCTTGTTTTGTGGACCTGCGTAAGGCTTTTGACTCGGTATGGAGGTGTGGTTTACTGTACAAACTCCTCAAAGCAGATGTCACTGGTAATATATATAATATCATTAAGTCTATGTACTCTGACCCGTCCATGCGCATAAGATTGAGTGATGGTGTATCTGATAGTTTTGTATCTAGCCGAGGTGTATTACAGGGTAATAATTTGAGTCCCACACTGTTTAACATTTTTATTGATGACTTTCCTGATATATTTGGTGAGGATTGCGATCCTGTAGTCTTGGGAAATTTCATTTTATATTGCTTACTATATGCAGATGATATTGTTATACTGAGCCTTTCACCTGAAGGTCTGAATAATGCCTTAGCAAAATTGCAAGCTTTCTGCACCAAGTGGCATTTGTCAATTAATTTTCAGAAAACAAAAGCTATGTGTTTTTCCAAGTCTGGTCGTTCACCAAACTTTCATGTCTACATTGGTAATAATATTGTTGAGATTGTTCACCAGTTTCTTTACCTTGGAACACTATTTTGTTCCAATGGAAAATGGTCAAAAGCGCTGGAAAATTTAAAAGGTCGAGGTTTGAAAGCTTTTTATAAGATCTGCCAGCTTGTTGGAGATGACCCAAGACCAAGTCTGTGCACTAAGATTTTCGACTCTGTGATAAAACCTATCATTTTATATAACTCTGAAGTTTGGGGAGTTAACGAGCTTCCAGAGTCTAATCCTATTGAAGCTGTTCATACAAAATTCTGTAAATTTACACTTGGTGTTAACAAGAAGGCATGTAACTCAGCTGTACGAGCAGAGATGGGTAGGCTACCCATGACAGTTTTAGCTAATATTAGCGCGATCAAATACTGGTGCCGTTTAGTGAGTTTACCAAACTCGAGACTTGTTAAACAGGCTTATTTACATAATCTTCAGCTTGCTGTTAACTATCCCAATACTTATTGCAGTAGAATCAAAAAAATATTGTCCACCCATGGTTTTTATGATGTTTGGCTTCAGCAGGCAATTATTAGTACCAGCCATTTTCCACGATTGTTTGCCAGTAGAATAACAGACGAGTTTACACAGAATTGGGCCAAAAAAAAATATATGTCTGTTTCCGATTACGGGCCAGAAAAAAATAGAGTAGGTAGGGCCAAAAAAAATTTTATTTTGGAAATAAATTTTATTTTGATGTCCAGTACTCCTGTCCCATATACAATGGTCTACAAATATATTCTTGATTGTATAACATTCCCACCCACTTTAACATATTCTCCCAGGACACATCCCCCCATATTTTCAGATATTCAAAAGATCTTATCCCCCAAAAGATAAAGGGGGGGGGGAGGGGGGGGGAGGAGATACCCTCAAAATATATTGTTGGTATTTTTATCTCTACTGGATCCAGCAAATCTTGATATTTCAATAAGTTCTGCTGAAACCAGTTATTGTACTGATATTATGGAAATGAGAATTGCCAATAATGTGTTTGACTGCTGTTTACCACCAAAACGAGTATCGTTTTAATTTATTAACTTGATATGCAAAACAATATATTTCAAGGATTTCCGCCCAGAAATGATGAAATTTTTTGTGAAAAATACAAAATTCCATGTGGAATTTCAGTGCCTTCCATAGAGAGAGTGTACTTATTTTCTGGAAAAGCCTGAAGAAAAAATTGACATAAACAACATAAAATGAAATGGGAAATTAATTTGAACATCATGGAGGTTTGTACCAGCGACTAGCTAATTCGAACAATTTGAGAAACGAGACGCGATTCCTGACTGTACAACAGTAGTGTACAATGATTTGAACAAGCCATTTCTCGAAAACAGAAGAATTATTACTTGCTTGAATCTTGGGGGTTTATTTCAATGCATTCATAATAAAAAACAAGTCGGGGAAATTTTGGATTTTTTAGCGGAGAAATGGTACCGGTCGGTTAGACTTTGACGGCGACTATAGCTTTGACTGTGTCGTCGCCGATTTCGCTGAAAACGAACACCACTTGCAAGCTGCCGTGTCCGCTAAACACTGCTTTAACAAACGTCATTTCAAGCCATCAAATCAGTAGATTTCTTTCGAAGTTGATGGAGAATATGTTTAAAATTGTCCTGGTAAACATGATCAAGTCGACTGAAGCGTAATCGGGTTGCTGATTTCTCGAATCCCGACCTAGAAGTAGGTGCTTTATTTCCTGAAAAGATCGTCAACCTGCCGCCATGCCATGCGGTCAGCTCCAGTCACACTTTACGGTATGCTGACTGTGGGCGCGCCGCTTTACGGTTGTTGTTGTTGTTGTCGTAAAACGCGGCCTTGGTAGATTTCGTTGGAATTTGCTGATAAAACTTTTAGAGTCGCACGATTTATCTAGACTCGGTCGGGTAACCGGAAACAGACATATTTTTTTTCTTGGCCTTGGCAAAGTACGATGTCCAGTCCATCAAATCATAAACTGGATACTTATGCTTCATTTAAACAAGACTATGGCTTTGAGAAGTATCTCTCTTATAAGTTAACTACTTCTCAACGAGTGATGCTTACCAAACTAAGAATAAGCAACCATAAGCTAGAAATCGAAACTGGCCGCTACCATAAACCGATTATACCCAGGAACGGTCGAACGTGCCAGTTTTGTGTGGGCTCTATTGGGGATGAGTATCATTTTGTTATGCATTGTTTAAATAATGCTGATCTAAGATTGTCGCTATTTCGTGAATTGGGTCTGACCGTCCCCAATTCAGAATATCATTCTCGTATATTGTTCACCAAACTTTTAAAATGTGATAGTTTTAAAATCACCAGAGTATTTGCTAAATTTGTAATACAAAGCTTCGACAGGAGAGTCAGTTGATATTCTGTACAGGCAGATTGACATGTACCAGTTTTGAAATAATTGAAAACAATTCGAGCCTCTGTTGAGCCATGTAAAATCATACACTTGTTCATGTATACTGTTACTGGCCTTAACCAATGTGATTTGTGTTTGCGCCAATAAACGAATCTGAATCTGAATCTGTATCATGTGTATATATGTTTATTTCCTTCTTTGTGCCGAAATTGATAACTAATTATTCTACAAGGGCCTTGGAGTTTCGGTATAGATTCAGGGTAATCTATCCTTGATAAATATTTCCGAAATATTAAGTTTGCCTGAGACATACACAGATACGGTTGGCCACGATACGTAGAGAACAATGGGCTATCTATCCCAGATTCGTTTCATTTATACCGATATCCTGGTATTATATTAGGATTAGATGGTTATAGATCTAGGGTGCCCACTTTTTTTTCTTCTGAAAATACATTTATTTTTTACTTTTGAAGGATACAGATGTACAGATTTTGATACGGTAGGCTGCGAAGAGAACAATGGGCTATCTGTATATCCCGAATTCTTTTCTTTTATACCGATATCATATTACATTATGATAAGATGGTCATAGATATAGGGTGCTCACTATTTTTGCTCCTGAAAATACATTTATTTTTTACTTCTGAAATAAGGTCAACCCTATGGTGGCTCATAGGCGGCTTTTATTTTACCGGTTTATTGATTTTTTATCAATTTTTACCTTGAGTTGAAACGTTTTAACTGAGGTGAAAATTATTTCAACTCGAGTTAAAACGTCAATCCAGATTTGTAATATGTAATATTTTAATTTATTCGCAACTATAGTCCATAGTCCGTTCAAAACTACTTGGAATCAATGATATAATCAATTTATTCTTTGGTAAATGCTGATAGGTCGACGTCCGTGTCAACGCTGAATGAGAACCTATTTCTACCTGCCACGTACGAACGGAGTATGATTATGAGGCCCAGTTCTGTACTGTCAGACAGCCACGTAATGAATATTCATGAGCAGACAATATGGCGGCCACCATAGCAGTTGTGTTGTGGCTGAAACTAGTGCTTGAGTTATGTAGGTTTTGTGATGGTTCTTCACATTGGATTGTCACAGAAGATGGACGAATACAAGCACAGGTACAAATAGTCTGTTTTGTGTGTTTTCGTTTAGTAACACGGTATGACAAATCTTGTATTGATGTGAACATTTTTTACTGGCGGCGGCGGACTGCTGCTCGATCGGAGAAGACTGATTGACTTCGGATGGTACGGTCAGTGCTCGGCTGTCATGGACATCCCGCATATAACATATATACGGCCTAGGGCCTATTCCACCTGTCCAAAATTTATACCATCGTGTGAATAGCATATGTGAAAATCAGAGAACAAGCAGACCAAAAAGAGCATATGAGTCGGGTTGCGTAGTGGGGGGGCGCTGGGGTTGTCCAATGTCCAATGAAATGGAACGTCCAAGCTCTTTTTTAATAGCCTGAAGTTGTCTGGAGCCAGAACCTCCAATAGAAAATGTCTCTTTGCCCATAGGAGTCCCTAAAAATGCACGAGGGCCCTCGGTGGCCGAGTGGTCTAAGTCATACCCACTGAATCGGCACGGGTTCGAGTCCAGCTGGTGCATGTGTGAAAGTTTGTCAGTTACTTGCCAACGGGCAGTGGTTCTTTCCGGGTACTCCGGCTCCCTCCACCATCCAAACTGACTCACCATATGAGTGAAACAACCATTCCCCCCCGCCTAAAAATCCACTGTTTTTGTCGAAATACAGACATATCTACTCACCATGCAAAAACTAGTCCCAGGTATGTTTCCATCCAAGTGGCATCACTAGTAATTTTGGATTAGTCCGAAATAGCTGCTGTCAAACTGTTAAACTTTCAGACTTGTAAAATCAGTGGACAGAAAGCTCACCGGCATGTAGTAAACTTTCAGACTTGTAAAATCAGTGGACAGAAAGCTCACCGGCATGTAGTATTATTGGATTCACAGTCAATTCACCCACAAACTGATTCACCCACAACCATTTCACCCACAACTTCAGGTCGATTCATTCACAAAAAAAAAATCAGCTCGCCCACAACCAGGTCAATTCACCCACAGTCTCAGTGTTGCTATAGTCAACATACATAATGACTAAATTTCAGAGAACATGGATACAGTATATTGCATACATTGGGCAATTATTTGACAGCTTTTTGGGGGGTGATAGTCTGGAAAAGTGTTATGAAAAATTAAAAACAATACAATTCTAGCCAAGGTCGATTTCAAAGCAACATTTGAATTAACTGAGAATAAATCCACAGGTGACACAGTGTAGCAAAGAATCACTCATTGTATAAATTATCTATGGGTAGATTACAAATAAGAGGCAAAACAATGCTTAGTCTATTAACTACATTTTATTCTTCAGAATGATCAAGTTTGAATATTAAATGTTCTTGAATAAAATAGCAAAATATATATAATTTAGTACAGACCATGAAATATAATACCTATAAGCTTATTGTGTAATCTATGTTTCTTAAAATAGTAATGTTCCATACATATAAATGTATTAGCACCATACATGTAATTGAGCAATGTAACAGAATAGCAAATAAAATGGTATCAAAGCCCACATTGTTTCGATGAAAATTGCAGCATTTAGAACAACATTAGTAAAAAAAAAAATTAAGGAAGAGCAGTTCATGCTGTTGGTCCATACAGGTTTCTGATGGCCAGCAGAAGCTGGGATGCAGTCTCACTTCCATCACGATACTCTGCCCATAATCCAAAAATCTTCCCTTGAATCTGACAGTAGAGTTTCTTTTGTCAGCCGATACCAGTCTCATCCTCAGGTTTAGAAAATCTGCCTCATGGAAGAGCAGAGGTACAAGGATATAAAACATATCTTCACATTTCAAGTTAAATACTACACTAACGTTCCGTCATTTACCTTGACATAAAGTAAATTGTTCAAACCGGGAAACACACGTGATGTCATAGACAGACATTCCATCGTGACTGCCGTGACAAAGCTACTCAGTTGTGGAGCGATTTATTATTACAGATTTAAAATTGTGAACTACAATAAAAAAGTTACCTTTTCGTTTTGTAGTTATTGAAGTTATCTATTCATAACACTTTTCCAGACTATCCCCCCCCCCCCAAAAGCTGTCAAATAATTGCCCAATATATGCAATATGCTGTACCCATGTTCTCTGAAATTTAGTCATTATGTATGTTGAATAAACCAACATTGAGACTGTGGGTGAACTGACCTAGTTGTGGATGAGTTGACTTTTTTTTGTGGGTGAATCGACCTGAAGTTGTGAGTGAATTGGTTGTGGGTGAATCGGTTTGGGGTGATTTGACACTGGATACCTAATGTAAATATCGAAAGCGATCACATCAAATAAAAACAAAAGAAATAAATAGGCTGATAGTTCCAACATTAACTAGTCCATGAAAAACATAAAAAAGTAACCATGAAAACCTTTGCATTTCACCTTTAACATATAAACTTTTTCCACTCAAACAGTTGGTTGATTGATGAAGTATTTACTCTTACATGTGCTTTTTGTCTTATGGCAACATGTCTTCTAAACCAACTGTATATGTGAAAAAAGTTGCCGAAATGTGGCAGATAACAACTTGGTAACCCTTAATTTTAAAATGTTTCATGGAGTCAGTGACTGCCCCGTTGTAACTACTAAATCTTCCAATTATTCATAACAAATGATTCTTGTCGTTTCTGCAATAAATATGTATGATGTGTTCAAACTGTTGTCATGGTTCACTAAATACGGGGGAGTTGGAGGATCAGACTGGAGGTGATGAGATTTTGGATTTAGAGATAGTACATGCTGGGGTTGGTGTGGTTACAGGGGTACCAGAATACTGAGCAATTCGGATGGAGAGTACCGTACCATAACATATTTATCCCGCCGGCAGACACTGAGGACTCTGCATGGTTATTTGCCCCTGAATCAGCAGTATCATGCTGAATACTAAATATATATTTTACTGGGGTATGTATATTGCCAAAACTGTACAGGAGGCTGTACAGCAAATTGTATCATCATGATCATCCATGGGGGATTATATATGCGCTTCACTCCCTGCACTAAAATAACAGTTGTTCTGTTTTATAGCTGTGCATGTGTTTGATGAATAGGCTTACAAACATCTGACTTTGAAGTTTTAGCATGCCCAATGCTACTTTGCCACTGATTGAATATTTAAAGTGTATGGCCTATAGGAAATCATGTAGTAATTCACTCTATGTACACGGCTTTAAATTACATGCTAGACACAATGTTTAGCGTTTAGGAATGCACTCGAAAAAAAAAAAAAAAAAAAAGAAGATATTGGCGCTCTGGTGAATTGCTGAATATTGTGGATATAAATACACCATGACATGTATCCAAATTTTTAATATCACCAAAAACTAGATTTTTCTAAAACTGTGGATACACACACTATACATCAGTGGTGTAACTTAAAGTGTAACTGTGGTACTTTTGCAAGCTTACTTCATATCCAAGATAATCTTTCAAATTGTAGAATTTCTTGCACTGTAAAACTTATCTTCACATACTTTATTTCTATCGTGTTCTTACGCGATTGCCCTATTGTAATTTATTACCACAGAACTAAAACAGTCCCTGTACTGCCCAATGCCCATGCGCGAGTACCCAGATCCCACGTGACCGACCACAACACTTCTTTCTTCCCATTACAACTTGTACATGTAGTTGAGAGTCGTTGTCGTATCCGGGAGTATTCTAAGAGAATCTAATAAAACCAAGATGGCTTCTGTCTTCTGCGTTGTGTGTGCTAAGTCAAAGCCTACTACGGATCCCCACTCCGCCTGTCCACCGTGCCGGGGGGTTTGGTGTGACCAGTATGCATGGCCACCTTGGACCCTACAACTGTGACGTCACATCCGACATCCGGCCTTCCATACAGATTGGTAAGTTGGAGTTTTTGTCTAATACCCCTGTCAAGGATTCGGCATTTTCACACGATTTAACAACTAATCAGCGCAATTCGTTGCCATCTAAGTATACGACTGCTACACCTATAAATACACATCACTCGTCCGTTGGTATTAATCCAGTTTCTGATTATGCAGACAATCGCCGTTCTTTATTGAACATGCTGAACTTATCGAGAGCGCCTGAACATCTGATAAAGTCAGCGCCTCCCCGTTCTGGTATATCTGAACTGGATTATCGTAGGCCCGTCTCTCGGTCTACGTCTATCCCGCCTCTGTGGATAGTTACATGCAATCATTAACGTCGTACCTTCCAGTATCTACATACTTTCCGGTATCGTCGTTATGTAATGGTACTTCCGCTTCTGTTTCGGCGTAAGCTACCTAAAAAGTTGCTATTGCACCTACATGTATTGACTCTCAGTCTACATCACTTCCGATCTCATCGGATACTTACATGCATCCATCAACATCATAACATACTGGATCTTCATACCCTCAGGTACCGGTATCATCGTTGTATCACGGACCTGCTGCATCTGCGCATGCTCTGTGTCTGGATGCTACTAATGCCTACTACAGGCTTGCTACTACTTGTGATGCTACTGTTACATCGCATACTTCTGGTATGCCTTCGATGATTAACAGGTCGGCTGATTATTATACTGCTTCTGCGTACTCCCCACTTCCGGTTCGTCCTGCAGTATAGGCCAGCATCATATCCTTCTGTGGCTTCTGTAGCTCGGCCGTATGATGTACCTCGTCGTGTGACGTCACCTTTTCATTCTCTTGTGCCATCACAGTTGACTTCTGGTACATTGGGTGCTTACTTCCAGTCTCCATCTCCTAGGCCCGTGAGGTGTTCTATGCTGTATCATGTGCCTATACCGAGACGTGAAGTTAAGGTTGCACACCCGCACTTGCCTAGATACCCAGCTACATGTAGGCCGGCGATGTCTCAGTATATTGTTGCTTCCGGTACTCCACTACTTCCTCTGTCTGTCTACCTTCCTCACGAGGGCAAATCGGAGTTGACGCCATTGCAGTCTCGAGTCTTCCTCAGAGTTTCGTACGACACCCTATCAGTGTTAGGGACGCCTCCGGAAGACCGCTGGAAGAAAATTCAGGTGGCGGTCCCGGAGTTCATTTCGGCACCGCACAGGAGTGCTCTCCAATTCGCTGCAAACATCGGCCTGTTAACTTCTACTCAAGATGTAACACCTCGAGGCCGGTTGCAGCTTCGGCCGTTGATGATGCACCTCAACAACTTCTGGTCGAAACGGCACCTATGTCCATCTGTCCCTGTGACAGAGGATGTCAAACGTCTCCTTCGCTGGTGGCTGCAGCCGGAGAACGTGATGATCGGTGTCTCCTTCCTACCCTTTCAGCCATCCCATCAACTGTTCACGGACGCATCGATGGAGGGATGGGGAGCACATTTGGGCTCGAGGTCAATATCCGGCTTGTGGAACGACAACCAGAGGAAGATGCACATCAATGTATTGGAGTTTCTCACTGTGTAGCTCTCCATACAGAGATTCCTTCCAGACCTAACGGACCAACGCTTGTTAGTAGCGACCGACAACACGACTGTTCTGGCCTACATAAACAAGCAGGGAGGAACCCACTCCCCCCAGCTACTGGATCAGGCACAGAAGTTCTTCAACCTTTGTTGGAACAACAAAATTTCTGTGCAAGCTCGTCACATTCCTGGTCATCTGAACATATTGGCAGACACGTTATCCAGGCCAAATCAGATAATCTCGACCGAGTGGCAGCTTCACGAGGACATCCTAGCCCAGATGTCTCGGATATGGGAGATACCGAATGTAGATCTGTTCGCCACCCGTTGGAACCATCTACTGCTGGTCTATGTGTCTTCTGTTCCGGATCCAGCAGCTCTGGCAGTCGACGCCCTGTCTTTGGACTGGTCCGACATGATTGCGTACGCGTACCCGCCGCCAGCAATCTTGTCACAAGTTCTCCGGAAGATCCGAGCACACCCATGCGTGGTCTACCTTGTGGCTCCGTGGTGGCCCACTCGCCCATGGTTTGCAGACCTGATGGATCTTCTCATAGATGTACCTCGTCAACTGCCGCTTTGGTGGAACCTGCTTCGTCAGCCGAGATCCAGTCTTTATCACTTAATCCCGGTCTGTTTCGTCTGACCACGTTGAAGTGCTCCAGCATCAGCTTGCTAAGGCTGGATTTTCTGTCGAAGCGTCTGAGAGGATGGTCCGGTCCACCAGAGCATCAACGACTGCCGTGTACCAGAACAAGTGGAAGATCTTCGCTACCTGGTGTTCTAGTCGCGGAATTGTTCAAACCTCTGCCACTGTTCAGCAGGTAGCGGAATTTCTTTTGCATCTGTTCCAGGACAGGCAGCTTGTTCCGGCCACGGTCGACGGTTATCGGTCCGCTATCGCCAGGGTACTTCAGTTGACCACAGGTGTCAATCCATCGCTCGACGTCAACCTCTCTGCTCTCCTTCGTTCTTTTCGGGTAGAGAGGCCTACTCCGACGCCGCAGCTTCCTAATGAGATTTGGCTCTGGTTCTTGGGCGCCTTTCCATGGCCCCCTTCAGGGTGTTAGCTAGAATTGAATTTTAGGGTGTCTCACACCGCGAGGGCGCACCTCCACATCAGTGATCATCATGAGTTATCTCTCATGATACTACCAGAGCTTGCCGAAAAAATCCAAAGTTATCATTTTATTTCAGGGATTCCGCCAGAGAAAAAAAATCCGGGTCCGCAACTCAAGACGGAGTGAAGCAACCAAGTCTGAGGGAGTGTAGCGACCGAAGGGGGGAGAGCACCCCTCGCGGCGGCAGAAGATTTTTGATAATTGCCGTTTAAATTGATGGCCTGAGAGAGCGTCTAGAGATGGATTTTATTATAAAGATTAACAGCAGGAACGTCTGTTTAAAGTCTATAAATTACACTCTTTGCTACGTATGTATTACCGCGATAATTTGAACTTGGAAGCAGAAATCTTCCGGGACAGTCGCTAACCGAGCCGCTACGCGGACGTGGTGGAGAGCACATGAGCAGATTTTGATAGTGAGAGCTGAAAAACATCATGGCAAACAAAATTAGGCCCTCAGATGATCTAATAATATACCCGAATGGTGACAGTTGTTAACTTGACATCCCAGAGCTTCTACTTTCAGTTCCATGGCCTGTGCTGGAAGAGCACTAAACACAAGGAACCTGGCTGGCTGGACAGACTGTAGTCGCAGACTGTTAGCTGAAAATGGAGTGCTACATGTATCATACCTCGGGAAGCCGGAAATTTTCCATGTGCTTCAGAGAACCGTCAGGACATTGTCTTAATTCCGGCCAATCTTAATAAATTAATGTCCTATCAATGCTCCCCAATCGTACATGTCGCTGTATAGGATCTTACGTATTTCAATTGAATTTGGTGTTCTGAGCGCCCATACCATGGATATTTAATAGCAATATGACATCATGTTCGCATCTGGACTAATCCATTTGCAGTCGAGGAGGGGAGATAGGTTCACTGTGTCAATTTACCCCAATGTTTACACAAAAGATCAGTCCATGTATCTACCCCGTATTATGGTGCCACAATGTCTGGACCGCGGCAACATGAAAACACTCCCTGCCAGCGAGCCGGCTAGTTCGGCTGAGCCAACCAAAAATTCTTTGTCATCAATGTTCCTTTCAAAGCACTATGAAGCGTTCTCGGGATTGGTTAACACGCGAGTTACTGCAAGCCTGTTAGATCCTACTAGCGACAATATCAAAATGGGGAGCGGATAGGATTTAATTTTAATTAGATTGAATTCCGGCAATTGCCGTCTTTTCAAATGTGAATTTCCACATGTGTTTTCATTGATATTCACGAACGGAAGACTTGGAGGGATATAAAGTAACATTTTAAACCTTTAGCTACCATTTTACTTCTTAACTTCTTTTTTTGCATTCAGTTGACAGACCCAAATAGACCCCAGCGGAATCCCTGTATTTATGTACCTGAGAAACAAGTGCTGACCGTGGGACATTTTTAACAATCGTGAACCCCAAACACGATCACCTAGCGCAGGCTAGCGGAGAACCAGGTGTTAACATTGGTCAAAATTGAAGGAAACGATTTCTGTCTACATTTTGGCCATCCTGGAGCGAACTTCTTCACCTGGACTCATTTGAATCATCGTGATACAGTTCGGGATAATTAAGCGGTCTAGTTTTGTTTGAAGCTTCTTGTTTCGGAGATGCTTCCCGTCTCGTGCATAGGGGTTTTAATACAATAATTATGAGTGCCTGTCTCAGTTTGTCACCGCCCATCTCAGCATCTCACTGACTGACTGCCCGTCTCAAAGACAGGAAGACGTGTGGCTGGCTAATACTATGCCCCCCTTCGAACCTATCGGCACCTGTGAGATGAAGTTTCATTCAGGACTACAAGACCGTATTTCTGATCGCCTTTGCTTCTGCCGCCCGCGTATCAGAAATCCATGCCTTGGACTTTAGGTCTTTGAGATATAACCCTGAGTGGACCTGGGTGGCTTTATCTACTCTCCCGGAGTTTGTCGCTAAGAACCAGTCCCTCTACGACAATCTCCCGTGACAGTTGGTCATCCCGGTTCTGTCCAACATCTTGTCTGCTGAACAGCTCGTGTCGAACAGCAGAGAGCAGGGCGGGTGCGTCTATTTATCCCTTTTGGGCCCTCGTTGAAGCAGGAGATATCTAAAAATACTATATCTTCCTGGCTTTCCAAGACTATTCGGTTTTCTTATATGGACATACCTGCTGGGTTAACTACCTTAACTAAGGTCTCCGCTCATTAGGTCAGGGCCATGGTGGCATCCTGGCCTCTATGGACCAATAGATCCATGTCAGATATCATGAGGGCCTGCTACTGGAGGAGCAACGTAACCTTTGTATCGCACTACCTCCGGGATATGACGCTTCAACGGTGTGCATCTACTCTCTGGGCCCCCTGGTGGCTGCCCAGTCTGTTGCAGACCCATCTTCTAAACACTAGAACCCTAATGATTTTACCACTTTTTGTCCTCCGCCACGAAGTGGTGCGAGGACTTGGAAATGCTAGCCGTCCGTCCGTCCTTCCGTCCCATATCTTGTGAACGCGATATCTCAAGAACAATTCTACCAATCGACTTCAAACTTGGGAAGGTTCTTCACATCAGTCAGACGGCCATTGGTATTGATTTTCACCGAGGTACGTAATCCAAGATGGCTGCCATTGACCATATTGAATTCTGTCCGTCACACATTTTTTGAACGCGATATCTCGAAAACAATTCGACCAATTGACTTCAAACTTGAGAATGGGGCTCGCATCAATTCGACGGCCATTGGTATTGATTTTCACTGAGGTACGTAATCCAAGATGGCTGCCATGGACCATATTGGATTCACTCCGTCCCACATCTTGTGAACGCGATATCTCGAGAACAATTCAACCAATCGACTTCAAACTTTAGAAGGTGCTTCACATCAGTTGGACGGCCATTATTATTGATTTTCATTGAGGTACGTAATCCAAGATGGCTGCCATTGACCATATTGGATTCCATCCGTCTCACATCTTGTGAACGTGATATCTCGTGAACAATTTGACCAATCGACTTCAAACTCGAGACGGTGCTTCACATCAGTTAGACAGCCATTGGTATTGATTTTCACTGAGGTACAATGTAGTATGTAATTCAAGATGGTTGCCATTGACCATCTTGGATTCCGTCCATCCTGCATCTTGTGAACATGATATTTTAAAAACAACTCAACCAATCGACTTCAAACTTGAGAAGGTGCTTCACATCAATTAGATGGCCATTGGTATTGATTTTTACTGAGGTACGTAATCCAAGATGGCTGCCATTGACCATCTTGGATTCCCTCCGTCTCGCATCTTTTGAATGCTGTATCGTGAGAACAATTCATCCGGTTGACTTCAAACTTGAGAAGGTGCTTCACATCAGTTAGATGGCCATTGGTATTGATTTTCATTGAGGTAGTATGTAATCCAAGATGGCTGCCATTGACCATCTTGGATTTCACTCACCCATATTGTGCCCATCTGTGTTGTGAACGCGATATCTTCATCAGTTCCACCCATCGATTTATAAACCTCACCATCCACAAATCCATATACAACTACAGACCTAAATTCCAGTGTTACACTACCCATTACTGCTTCCCAAACCTCCTCAGATTGTCTCAACAATTTCAGATAAACATCTCTTTCCACATACACATATCCACTTTCCAAGTTATATTTAAGGAGTTATGGGAAGCGTATATGCTGTATGCTCTCAAACAGGCTACTTGGCGGAGGACCTGCTAGCTACTCAGCTTGTTAAAAATTGGTAAGTTGTCTTGCTCTCCCCAATTTTTCAAAAGAAGGAGGGGGCGGTATTTCAGGTCTAGTGTCTGTCAGCTTATTCACTGGGCCTGTGATTATTATAGGCCGGATGATTATATCAAGGGCCATATCGTCATTATTATACCTTTATGGCCTTTGATTACATCGCTGACTCCTGTACTTCTTATGCTCGGGATTCCTTTTGTTTTCGACCACTCATTCCCTCCGTCCTGCTATGGCATTCTAGCAATAAAGTATGTGAAGGTAAGTTTTACAGCGCAAGAAATATGAAAAATTTGAAAATCAATTTTCCTATTTCTGAGCTTAAACTTACCTTCACATACTGTGATGGCCCTCCCAGCCTCCCCGCCGATGGGTTATTCACTCTGCATTGAATAGGGAAGAAGGAAGTGTAGTGGTTGGTCACGTGGGATCTGGGTACTCGCGCATGGGCATTGAGCAGTACAGGGACTGTTTTAATTCTGTGGTAATAAATTACAATAGGGCAATCGCGTAAGAACACGATAGCAATAAAGTATGTGAAGGTAAGTTTAAACTTAGAAATAGGAAAATTGATTTTCAAATTTTTCATATTTATACCTTTTTTCTTGTTTTATGACTTTAATTTTAACAATTTCAGTGTTCTTTATGTTATTGTAGTGCACAGCGTGACAAGCATGTCGGAACTTGTGACGTTATTGTCGAGTGATAAACCATGTGACGTCACAACACAACATTGTTGCGAAACTGTTCCATTCTCTGCATTGCCGCGACATCCCGCAGATGGTGCAGGACTCTCAAAGTATGACATCGTTAATGTCATCTCTGACATCAAAAGAGGCAGCGCAAATTTCTCTCCCACTATAGAAATCTGCCTTTGAATCCGCCAAGATAGAATACGAGTGAAATTTTGAGGGAAAGCTTCACTATACATATTTTTATTCACATCGTTATCTTGAAGTGCCACGGTTACACTTTAAAGTGTAACTGGGGTACTTGTGTAAGTGTACATCATACTCATTCAAGATAATAAAACGTAATAATGTTTTCCCCCAACATTTGTCTGTCTCAGAAAATTCAAAGGCAGCTTTCTACAGTGGGACGGAAATCTTCACTGCTTCTTTTGACGTCAGAGACAACATTGACTACGTCATAGTTCGAGCATCCTGCACAGTCTGCGGGGCATGGTGGCAATTCAGAGAATTGAACAAATTCGCAACATTGCATTGTGACTTGGTTAATAGTTCCATAATAACGTCACAAGTTCCGACATGCTTGTGCCGCTGTGCCCTACAGTAACATTTATAACATTGAAATTGTTAAAATTAAAGCCATAAAACAAGAAACAGGGTATGAATCCTATAATTTGGAAGATTATTCAACATGACGTAAACTTGTAAAAGTACCACATACTTTAACACTTGCCCACTTGTCCAGGGCAATCTGCTAGGGGTAAGGGAAATTGAATTGTACTAGCCCGACATGATGGCAAGTGAAATTGGTTCCAATCAACTGGTTCTTTTCCATGAGCTCTAATTGTGAATCTGAACCAATTATCTCTCCCCATCATAATACATGTGTACATGTGTTATTGAGATGATTATGACAGAGCAAAGTGGGAAAATTGATTTGTTGATGTTTAAAGATTAATGTTTTCTTCTCTAGAAACCCAGACTGATATTCAATCAATAGAATTTACTGATATTCAATCAATAGAATTTAGATGTATCATCAATTCCAGAATCCATTTCTCTGTTCAATATATCTCAAGGTCAAACTGTCTTTCCCACACAGTTGTGACCTGGCCTTGACTGTTTCGAGCATACGTACATCCCTAAATCATTGGGAAGCTGTGTGATGGGTAAATATGCAAAACATGGAAATGGGTGTGTTGATCACAGATATACATGTACATGAGTGACAAGTAAAGATAGAGCGTTTTTTTTAGATTTGATCAACATTGTAGAAACTCCTATATTTTATGATTCATCGTGATCATAGGCGTATGACAATGAAAAGTTATCCGGTGTGTCGGTGACTGTCTTTGAATTTGGAACTCTCGATGCCCAAAAACCACCTCTCAATGACTTTTTGGTGTTGATCTTTGACAAAAAACAAAACAAAAACAAAAACAAAACCCCAGCAGGATCGAGGTACTTTGTAACATTATCTAGTGATCTGAACTACATATACTGTAGCCTTAAGCCCAACTCACACTACGAACATTTTGTTGTATTAGAACAGAACAGTTTGTTCGTGTTTTAGTTCGTGATATTGACCTCACACTGCGAACATTTTCTCTTGACCCACCAGTCGCCGCGATCAACCAGCGAGGCTGCCGGTCCTGTGATTGGAGCTATTTTGTTATGTCATGTGAGAGCGGCTTCGTCACATTACCGACAGCTGACCAGTTGATTGGATAACTGTTGGTAAATGTTCGGACAGATGTTCGCGATCACCACACACTGCAGACAAAAACCTGTTTTGAGGACAAAAACATGTTCCGAAAATCAAACATGTGTGGTTTCCCGAACTTGTCTCTCGAACAAAATGTTCGTGTTTCTGGGCACCTCACATTGCAGACAAAACATGTTTTGAACAGTGTTTTTGTTCTAATACAACAAAATGTTCGTAGTGTGAGTTGGGCTTTATCATTATAATGAGTTCGCGAGTCTGGAACTTTAGATGAATGGGAAAGAGATACTATTTTATCACTGTACCTTTTATTGTTGTTGGGTTTTTTTGTCAGCCATGTTTCATTTATTCCCAATTTAAGCAGGTGATTTCCAATTCTCTGATATGTTGAATAATAGGTGGGCAAGGCCATTACGTAGATTTCAGTCAATCAAATGTACATGTATCCTAAGTTATATAATCTTACTCTTCACCTACATGTTGATATCAAATGTTGACTATTGGATCTTCTTGAAGTTTCTTGAGAGAAAAAATATCTCTTTCCCATCAATATGAGTAGAAATTAAAGCAACAACGTACATATATCATGTCTTGAAATCTCTAAACTATAATTAACAAAGATCATAACAACACACGCACGTATTTCCGATTTTGTGTTTCAACAATGGGTGGATAATTAAGAAAGGAAAGTGAAAAAAGTTGTCTCAATGGGACTTCCCTGATCTGAATTATCATTCCAAAAATTTTCACAAACTTTAGTGTTAAATGTTTGAATGGAGTATTTAAGTACATGTATAAAGATGTGTTTACATTGTAAATATGATGTGGATACAGCCCTTATATAGAAGGTATATTCATATTTTTGAAAAATCAGCTGATTTTATAATTCACAAAAATGTAATTATGCTTCATATATGTATAGGTAATGTATATCCACAAAAACCCGCTAAATTATGGGGACACCAACAGATTTTTTTAAATATTTTTTGTTTAAACATTGAAAATCAATGTTGAGACATGTGCAGGATGAGGTCTCATCCATTAGGGGCCATTCAGGTATTACATATGCAACAAATGGATTTTTTTACCCCTGTCCCTCTCTCATATGCAAAATTTAACCCAGCCTACATAGGGAAAAATCTTGATTTTTAGACTCCCCTCCCCCCTTGCAGTTGCTGCATACGTAATACTTGAATGCCCCCTTAAAAGCATCATATTTGAGTCGAACTAAATTTGCCTGTATTATATTTTATTATTTGTGTGGCTGAGGAGGGGGGTCTTCACTGCCCCTGCAATGTTTTTTTTACATAATGTATTTTAAGGTGCTTCTGTTCATATAAAGTACATAATAAATTTTAACCTCATGAACCATGGTACATTATTATGTTCATCTGAATGCTGTTCATTTTCCCTTCCACAGATGGATACAGTATTCAATATGCGTCGACCATATGACTTGGTGGCATTCATGAAACAAGATGAGCGATCTCACACACTGAACGGTCTGAAACATGAGCTACTTTCACGGAAAGATGAGATTGATAAAAATGAAGATAAAGATACTGGTGTGTGAACATTTCACTTTGATACCGTAATTATGTACATGTACATGGAGGTTATTTACCACTTCTGAGTGTGTATGATATGTCAGTGTTTATGTGTGTGTTTGTGGTGGGTTGGCTATTTCTTGAAGCGAATCTGGTGAGAATCCTAGGGTGGAAATATTTTGTGTTTAACCTGCAAGCTTGGACTAGGTTACATTCCCACACATTTAAGTTGAATGATGACATACTTTCATCTCGTCTGATCACCAGTCCTCTCTTTGTGAAGTCTTCTTTATTTCATCCTCGATAATAGGCCGTTCACAAATATATCTGGTTCTCATGAGTTAATTTATTTGTTTCTTTCAGCTTTTTTGAAATATCAGACCGTTTATATGTTGATGTCACCAATTTCTATCAGAAAGCCTTCAAAATTAGAAGAAAATTCAAACATCACATATTTGTAGACTGGGAATTACGGGTAGCCTTGTTACCATGGTTACAGGACTACAGGACATGTAGCTTGAATGGGCTTAGTTCCTCTATCTGATTTATTTCCTGCCATTGTCACATTCCCTCAGTCAATCAACTTTTCACATCCATCAATCAACATACCACCAGACTTGACTGAAATGTCACTTGTGCAGTTCTAACTTAACCCTTAATTTACTGTTGGAACTTAACTCCTCTTAGTGGTTGAGTACATGTACAGTTCCACAAACCTGCAGTCGGGACATTTAGGTACAAACAGAAGGGTCCGACAATATCAACAAACTTTAGCAACCTATGATGAACAACCAACAGTAACATCATCAGATTCATCGTTAACCTTCTCAGCACAGCATAGTGGATTTAAGAACAATATTGTTGCACTCAGTCTAGTTTGAGAGACTTTTTGTCAATCTACATGTAACTAGAATTTTAACATAAATAATACCAGTTTCAGTTTTGGGAAAACAGTTCAATTTTCTATCGAAATTAGGTTAATCAGTTATGGAACATTTTAGTCCCTTTGGGTAATATCACACTTTTGTGAATGGGAGTAAAATGTCCCGATGGTAATATTGGATGGTATCAATACCTATTAACAAAAGTTCAATTGAATGTCAAGGCATATTGAAATGCCTAATCTGATATGTCCGCATGTATGAAGGGTCATGCATTCAAATCCCACCAATGGTTTATTTATGACAAACATGAATAATGCTCACTCAAACTCATTTGTACTACAAATAGCTGTCCTTGCCACTGTGTACATGTAGTAGTATGAAATAAGCAATAAAAGTATCAAATGACCCATGTGTGAATGCGTATTTTGTAATAATTGATACCATATTTTTTGTATATACATATATTCATTTGATTGGTGAATAAAAATTCAATTCAAATTCAATTCAATTCAGTGTGTCTGTCATTGGGTAATGATATGATCTTAGAATAGGTGCCCTATACTATAGGGGAAGAGAAAAAGGGGAGAGGAGGGAAAGGTGTGTAACATAAACACCATTTGAATAATTATTCTACATTCATCTGATTTCCTCAAGTTTTTCAAGTGTTACTGTAGTTAGACAAATTCCTTCTTGATCATTGTTGTTATTTGACTTACTTTCAGAGGAATGTAACTGAAAACGTATGATCTTGGGATACTGTTATGACGAGTTGGCAGATTTGCACAAATGAGCACTTTCTGGACATTTTAGTTGTTTCAATCCTTTCCAAGTTGTAGTTCCAAGTATTTCTTGTTGGAGAGATGGATAACTCCATGGGCAAATTCCCGAACTAAAGTATATTACGTTGTTGGTGTTTATTTTGTTATGGATTTTCAGAAAAAGCAGCCAAAATTAAGATGTTTCTGTCTATCCGATGTTGACCGTCAGGCTTTTTTAATCCCAGCAACTGATTTTCTATGGTAACCACTGTTGCTCTCACCAAATATCACATATGTTTTCTTGGTACCCCATTTGTGATTTGGTCCATGAAAGATTTCCGCATACTCCAATTATTTCTTATAGTGGTAATGAATGTAGAACATTGGAAAATTACATGTACATGTGAACTTTATATGCACAATACAGTTACTGATTACCTCTTTGTCAAAAATTTCTGTCAGTCGGTTCAACCTAACCATTATTTTGCTTGCGCAGATAAAATTCAGTATGCATTTGAGGCACTACATGTAGTCCGAGATTCTTCTGACTACCGGCCAATGACTACAGATATTATTGATAGATTGTCTTATGGCTGGGGTCAGAGAGTTATCACCACAAAAACACTAAATGACGACAACCATGAGACTGCACTGGTAACCCTCCGGACATTCTATTGCACTTACCTTTTTCTACAGTTCTTACCTCTACATGCTAGGAAGCTATTCTACTATTTTTATATTTTACCCCATCTGTGTTATTGTTCCAATGTCTGGGGTAACACTTCTATCGGCAATATTAACGTTCTTGAACGTACATGTATTCAACGACGTGCCATGAAATTAATTTTAGATGCTGATCCTTCTAGTCCGTCCAAAGATCTATACACCAGACTAAACTGGTTACCACTAGCTTACAAATTTAAACTTAATCGTCTGGTGTTCGTTTTTAAAGCTATCAACAGCCTGGCTCCTAATTACAATTGTTCTATGTTTGTTAAATATTCACCTTGCAGATCGTTGAGGTCTTCAAAACAGATTCTGCTGAAGGCCCCTAGAGCCAGGACTGAGCTTTTTAAAAAATCTTTACAAATTACAGGTGCATCTGAATTCAACAGTCTACCTGAATATATAAAAGAAATTCAGACTGTTGGCGCTTTTACAAATGCATGCAAAACTCTATTGTTTTCGCAATTTTTATCCGATCATTCTTATTAAATAATATACAATTCATTTAATCTACAGTCTTAACCATTATACACTTTTACAGCACATCTTTGCTAATATATATTGATATGACTAATTATATTTAGTGAGATACTTTTATTGTAACATGTGATAATTGATCCTCTGGACTTATACCAGAATATTGTTTTCCTTAAATATGCATTTATATCTGCAATATGTGATACCTTCTTATTCACATCTTTTTATATTTTATACCAATCTTGTTAATCACATTCTTATTCATTGTTATTAGCCCTCGACCTTCATGAAAAGAGGTTTTTACCTATGGAGTTATCGAGTTTTAAATAAAGAATATCTATCTATCTATCTATCTATCTACCTCACACCAATGGATTACTGAATAATTTTCCTCACGATCAGACCCCTTTTCACAAGTTACATGTATATTGTTTTCTAAACTGATATGTCCGCTTTTCTTTCACTTTTTCAAAATCTTGCTCTAACTGACCTACTTTTGATAGAATACAAATCAAGACCCCCCCCCCCCCCTTCAAATTCTCACTTGATACATGCCCATGTTGTCTTTTCATTGTGAAGCGTGCAGATGCCATGTGATAATTTGATTCTGATATCAGGGCTGGGCCAGATTTGTATTCTGTCAAATGTAGGTCTTTCAGAGCAAGATTTTGAACGAGTGAAAGAAAAGTGACCGTTTTAATTGTGTAGAGAAATTATTCAGTAGCCCATTGGTGTGAGGTAAGCATAGTAGAACAGAAGATGGTTTTTATAGAATTTTGTACCTGGACATGGGTATGGTACCAGCGCTGCCTCGTCGTTTCCGTCATTTAGCATTCACTTGAGGTGATAATTCTTTGACCCCAGCCATAAGACAATCTATAATATACTATCTGTTGTCGTTGGTGACGGTCAGAGAAAGCTCGGACTATTGGGGACCTAATATATATAATTATTCCAAATATATTTCCAGCTGGTTACATGTAGTTTATGACCAACCATTAACAATGCACATGTACACGTACAATATGTATTTAATCTATGCCAGCATGGCATTGTTAACTTTCTAAAAACATTTGAGATATAAGGAAGGATATATATGTAATCTGTATCCAGATATGTATCTATAATTCTACTTCCTCATTGTTATAATTATCATTATTACAATTTTGATAATGTGTTGGGTTAAATATTTAATAAGTAATACTTTTGATAAAACCCTACTAGCCTATGTTGCGACTTATTTTGTCCAATCCCCATGAACAGGGCGTGCCAGCGAACTTTGAACTCGAACCAGTCTGTTGATTTTGTGCACACACCACTTCCTCGTGTGAGTCTGGAAAATGCTTATCTCTGTTCAATAGGGAATATCTATTTTGCATCACACACCATGTAATTAGGATTACAACAGATTCAGACACGTACACTACAACAGCTCGTACACATTGTCTTGATTTGAATAGAGATCAAGACATGAATTCTTCATGGCTCTGCTCGCTAACTCTTCTACAGGTCCTCTAACCCTCCTATCTACAGGTCCTCTAACCCTCCTATCTACAGGTCCTCTAACCCTCCTATCTACAGGTCCTCTAACCCTCCTATCTACAGGTCCTCTAACCCTCCTATCTACAGGTCCTCTAACCCTCCTATCCTCTGGTTGAACGAGATATTAAAGAGGTAGTAGCATAATCTTAATTGTTCAGGTAAACTGAACTTCATGATCACCTGCAACATTTGCCAAAGACATATCAGAACTTGTGACATTAGTATGGAATGATTAACCATGTCACAACGCCACATTGTTACAAATCTTTTCCATTTTCTTCATTGCTTCAAGTTTCTGCAAGAATGCTTGAAGTATAACGTCATTAACATTATATGTCATGCGAATTCCCGGAGACAGAATACGAGTGAAATGTTAGCTCTTGCTAAATTGTCTGTAAATTTTTCAATTTAGGTCTTGAGCAGCGGTTTTACAAGACAGATTCTGATTGTATAGCATCAGGCAAACCTCTACCCGAGTTTGATCTGTATATTAGTACAGTACTGCCACTAGAGAATAAAGGTATAAGGTGAGTCACCAGGTATCTGTATATTAGTACAGTACTGCCACTAGAGAACAAAGGTATAAGGTGAGTCAACAGGTATCTGTATATTAGTACAGTACTGCCCCTGGAGAACAACTGTATAAGGTGAGTCACCAGGTATCTGTATATTAGTACAGTACTGCCCCTAGAGAACAAAGGTATAAGGTGAGTCGTCAGGTATCTGTATATTAGTACAGTACTGCCCCTGGAGAACAACTGTATAAGGTGAGTCACCAGGTATCTGTATATTAGTACAGTACTGCCACTAGGGAACAAAGGTATACGGTGAGTCATCAGGTATCTGTATATTAGTACAGTACTGCCCCTAGAGAACAACTGTATAAGGTGAATCATCAGGTATCTGTATATTAGTACAGTACTGCCCCTAGAGAACAACTATATAAGGTGAGTCATCAGGTATCTGTATATTAGTACAGTACTGCCCCTAGAGAACAAAGGTATAAGGTGGGTCACCAGGTATCTGTATATTAGTACAGTACTGCCCCTAGAGAACAACTGTATAAGGTGAGTCACCAGGTATCTGTATATTAGTACAGTACTGCCCCTAGAGAACAACTATATAAGGTGAGTCATCAGGTATCTGTATATTAGTATAGTACTGCCCCTAGAGAACAAAGGTATAAGGTGAGTCACCAGGTATCTGTATATTAGTACAGTACTGCTCCTGGAGAACAACTGTATAAGGTGAGTCACCAGTTATCTGTATGTTAGTACAGTACTGCCACTAGAGAACAAAGGTATACGGTGAGTCATCAGGTATCTGTATATTAGTACAGTACTGCCCCTAGAGAACAACTGTATAAGGTGAGTCACCAGGTATCTGTATATTAGTACAGTACTGCCACTAGAGAACAAAGGTATAAGGTGAATCATCAGGTATCTGTATATTAGTACAGTACTGCCACTAGAGAACAAAGGTATAAGGTGAGTCACCAGGTATCTGTATATTAGTACAGTACTGCCCCTAGAGAACAAAGGTATAAGGTGAGTCACCAGGTATCTGTATATTATTACAGTACTGCCCCTGGAGAACAACTGTATAAGGTGAGTCACCAGGTATCTGTATATTAGTACAGTACTGCCACTAGAGAACAAAGGTATACGGTGAGTCATCAGGTATCTGTATATTAGTACAGTACTGCCCCTAGAGAACAACTGTATAAGGTGAGTCACCAGGTATCTGTATATTAGTACAGTACTGCCACTAGAGAACAAAGGTATAAGGTGAATCATCAGGTATCTGTATATTAGTACAGTACTGCCACTAGAGAACAAAGGTATAAGGTGAATCATCAGGTATCTGTATATTAGTACAGTACTGCCACTAGAGAACAACTGTATAAGGTGAGTCATCAGGTATCTGTATATTAGTACAGTACTGCCACTAGAGAACAACTATATAAGGTGAGTCATCAGGTATCTGTATATTAGTACAGTACTGCCACTAGAGAACAACTGTATAAGGTGAGTCATCAGGTATCTGTATATTAGTGCATCACTACTACTAGAGAACAAAGGTATAAGGTGAGTCATCAGGTATCTGTATATTAGTACAGTACTGCCCCTAGAGAACAACTGTATAAGGTGAGTCATCAGGTATCTGTATATTAGTACAGTACTGCCACTAGAGAACAAAGGTGTAAGGTGAGTCATTAGGTATCTGTATATTAGTACAGTACTGCCCCTGGAGAAAAAAGTTGTAAGGTGAGTCGCCAGGTATCTGTATATTAGTACAGTACTGCCCCTAGAGAACATTGGTATAAGGTGAGTCATTAGGTATCTGTATATTTAGTACAGTACTGCCCCTAGAGAACAACTGTATAAGGTGAGTCATCAGGTATCTGTATATTAATTAGTACAGTGCTGCCACTAGAGAACAACTGTATATGGTGAGTCATCAGGTATCTGTATATTAGTACAGTACTGCCCCTAGAGAACAACTGTATAAGGTGAGTCACCAGGTATCTGTATATTAGTACAGTACTGCCCCTAGAGAACAACTGTATAAGGTGAGTCATCAGGTATCTGTATATTAGTACAGTACTGCCACTAGAGAACAAAGGTATAAGGTGAGTCATCAGGTATCTGTATATTAGTACAGTACTGCCCCTAGAGAACAAAGGTATAAGGTGAGTCACCAGGTATCTGTATATTAGTACAGTACTGCCCCTGGAGAACAACTGTATAAGGTGAGTCACCAGTTATCTGTATGTTAGTACAGTACTGCCACTAGAGAACAAAGGTATACGGTGAGTCATCAGGTATCTGTATATTAGTACAGTACTGCCCCTAGAGAACAACTGTATAAGGTGAGTCACCAGGTATCTGTATATTAGTACAGTACTGCCACTAGAGAACAAAGGTATAAGGTGAATCATCAGGTATCTGTATATTAGTACAGTACTGCCACTAGAGAACAAAGGTATAAGGTGAATCATCAGGTATCTGTATATTAGTACAGTACTGCCACTAGAGAACAACTGTATAAGGTGAGTCATCAGGTATCTGTATATTAGTACAGTACTGCCACTAGAGAACAACTATATAAGGTGAGTCATCAGGTATCTGTATATTAGTACAGTACTGCCACTAGAGAACAACTGTATAAGGTGAGTCATCAGGTATCTGTATATTAGTGCATCACTACTACTAGAGAACAAAGGTATAAGGTGAGTCATCAGGTATCTGTATATTAGTACAGTACTGCCCCTAGAGAACAACTGTATAAGGTGAGTCATCAGGTATCTGTATATTAGTACAGTACTGCCACTAGAGAACAAAGGTGTAAGGTGAGTCATTAGGTATCTGTATATTAGTACAGTACTGCCCCTGGAGAAAAAAGTTGTAAGGTGAGTCGCCAGGTATCTGTATATTAGTACAGTACTGCCCCTAGAGAACATTGGTATAAGGTGAGTCATTAGGTATCTGTATATTTAGTACAGTACTGCCCCTAGAGAACAACTGTATAAGGTGAGTCATCAGGTATCTGTATATTAATTAGTACAGTGCTGCCACTAGAGAACAACTGTATATGGTGAGTCATCAGGTATCTGTATATTAGTACAGTACTGCCCCTAGAGAACAACTGTATAAGGTGAGTCACCAGGTATCTGTATATTAGTACAGTGCTGCCACTAGAGAACAACTGTATATGGTGAGTCATCAGGTATCTGTATATTAGTACAGTACTGCCCCTAGAGAACAAATGTATAAGGTGAGTCATCAGGTATCTGTATATTAGTACAGTACTGCCACTAGAGAACAAAGGTATAAGGTGAGTCATCAGGTATCTGTATATTAGTACAGTACTGCCCCTAGAGAACAACTGTATAAGGTGAGTCATCAGGTATCTGTATATTAGTACAGTGCTGCCACTAGAGAACAACTGTATAAGGTGAGTCACCAGGTATCTGTATATTAGTACAGTACTGCCACTAGAGAACAAAGGTATAAGGTGAGTCATCAGGTATCTGTATATTAATACAGTACTGCCCCTAGAGAACAACTGTATAAGGTGAGTCATCAGGTATCTGTATATTAGTACAGTGCTGCCACTAGAGAACAACTGTATAAGGTGAGTCATCAGGTATCTGTATATTAGTACAGTACTGCCACTAGAGAACAAAGGTATAAGGTGAATCAAATGAACAGTGCAGAAGAGTCACTTCACTATAATAATTTTTAAATAGCTGCGGCATTCCCTCCCATATATCATAATAACATTTCTGATATTTCAGAACATGGAGTTTATTAGGATAACTCCATGTTCAGAATTGTGTTGTCTGATGACCAAAAACTGTCGGTTACCTTGTAATTACATGTCCCTTCTATGTCTAAATCATTTTCATGATAAAAATATTGCCATCAGACCAGATAACATTGCTTGAATCACCATCATAGCCCACAATTCTATACATTTTACTGCAATACAGTCATTTGATGATGTCATTAGCCAGGAGTCCAGTTGTGAAAATAGTCAACTTTATTGCCATATTACATACAGTTCTGATCAGATTAAAATTTGGGAAAAAACGTCATTTCATGCGAAGTGACGTATGAACTATGATTTTCCACCACTTCTAGACAAAAAACAATTCTGTTTGGGTTCAATTTTTGTTCTTCCTCTGACACAGTCACTGATGATCAAGCTGATCAAAAGAGGGAACTCTATTATCATGATTATTGGGATTTTGCTTCCTATGTCCCCATCATTGTTGTGATCTAGAAGTAGCACTTGCAAAGAAGTCTGTGCTAAATTACATGTTCATGGTGTCCTACCTTGTTGAGGGTATATAAGTTTAGAGGACCAAGATTTGTTGGACACAGCTGTTACAATGTGATAATGATCTGCCTTTCTTGTACATTGCAGGCCAGAAGAGCACATAGATTTCAAAGCTCACCCTTCAGCTGTACCTCATCCTCCAGATTGTACGGCTGTCATGGACCTTGAATACTCCTTCCATGCTTTTGAACATTTAGAGGTTGGTACCTTTACCCTTCCGTAATATCAAGTCGAGTCCAGCATCTATTTCTTAGCCATGAAACATTTAAAGCATGCTCAAGGGTAAAAGCAAATCCTCTCTTCCCTCGTCAGTACCAAAATCGCTTTATCATGTTAACCCAAAATTCAGTATACCTACAAACAATCCAGGATAAAAACCAGTTATGTGAAAGTCCTGAGCAATTTTATATCTGAATGGGAGTGCTGATACTGGAACTTCATTCACACTTTATTTCTGATCATACAGGGCATGAAGGACCGTGAGAACTTGACGGGAACACCAGAGTTAGGGCTAAAGAATGCTATCACCCACCGTGATAACGTGGATGATTATGGCCATCTTATATATGAGGCCATGAAAAAGGTACAGATATACTTCATCTTTCTGCATGATAGCACCTCTACCATAATATCACCTCCACCAAGAAATAACCTCTTCCATGATGTCGTTTCTCTCATGATACCATCTCTACTGGGATATCCCGTCTACCGTGATAAATCCACCATGGCATCACCTCCACAATGACATCACCGCCACCATGATATCACATCCATCATGAAATCACCTCCATCATGAAATCACCTCCATCGTGATAACACTTCTGCCATCATATCACCTCCACCATGATATCACATCCATCATGATAACACTTCTGCCATGATATCACCTCCACCATCATATCACATCCATCATGAAATCACCTCCATCATGATAACACTTCTGCCATATCACCTCCACCATGATATCACATCTTCCTTGATATCACCTCCACCATGATATCACCTCCACCATCATATCACCTCCACCATCATATCACATCTCCCATGATATCACCTCCACCATGATATCACCTCCACCAAAATATCCCTCTACCATGATATCACCTCTACTATCCTTTCTCTATCTTTTCGCTAACTCAGGCTCTGATTTCTCCCATTTCTGTCATTGAACTTTCATCTAATGCCTTGAATTATGTATAGCAAGCATAGAGACAAAGGACATTTTGTTTGTAAACCCCTCTATGTTGATACCAGATGTGTACATCATCCGAACGCATGGCACGATCATATGTATTGAAACTTCTGCTCGTAGCCATGCGGTAACGGGTGCTATCTGAGTGTAATAGGGCGTTTCCCAAATGGTCACATCCGACTGGTCCCGTTACATCCGACATCGGTGCAATCACATTCATACAACGAAGACACACCTCCAGAAAGCGATCGATTGAAATGATCCCATGGTGGGCCTCGAAGTGCCCCCATCACAAAATAAAAAGCATATCATTTTCTTGTGGTCTTTTTGTTTTCAAATATGTTAGGCCGTTTGTAATATGATTTTTCTTAAGATAAACAAAGAAGCATGCTCCACTAGAGTGAGAAATAAAATAGCTAATTCGCACAACTTCGTTTTGGTCTCGCGTAGACTCCCCCAGTCTTGCGCCTCGTGAAACTGACATGTTTGCATGTCTGAGAAATATTTGAATACAGATAATTCCATTGGCTCGTTTAAATGGGGCCGACATTTGACCTCATGCTTTGGGAACAACTTTCGAACTGGATTATCTCCCTCTAGATAGATGGCGCCGGGTGAAATACATGCCGAATCACAGCCGTAATCTAAGGGTAGTGTTAAGTGAAACGTGAAATGCCCTTAGCAAGCTAAGATGGATGTGTACTGCTCAGTCTTAACTCTTCAGTGTTGTCCTGATGGAGCTTGGACATGTTTGTCTGCTGCAGTGAAAAAAGAAATGCTTTCATGTTTATTTTTCAGGATTGAGTATTCAGGAAATACATGTAGAAGCTGAGTACTGAATATAGAATCAAATGATTCTTCTTTTCTTTTCAGAACCAAACCTCCTGGGTGTTATATAACATGGCTGCCTTTTATTGGAGAATCAAAGGAGACTCTTACCATGTCATAGAATGTTTGCGCAGAGCATTACATTTTTCACCCAGGTAAAGTTCAGTGTCAACAGGTTGTAGGGAACTACCTCCCTAAAATGAGGTAAAAAAGGTCGGTTTTGCCCGTTAAATTCAAGAATATATCAAACTAAGAGACATCCGCCATAGGCAACTATAGATTTATATATATCCGCATCGTATGGTATCAAAAATACAAATTGCTATCTATCTGATTTGCATAGAAATAGATGACATGCTTGGTACTCTGTGAAAATTAGACTATCCACACCTTCATTGGAAAATCACTGTTACATCATGTAACAATATTTAAGCTAAATCGCCTGAAGATTTGGAGTGTTCTGTTCAAGGTATACAAAATTCTGAACTTTGCAATACTTGTTTATTTACCTTGTTTCCCCATATGTAAAGGAAACTTGTTTGAAATGGTCAAAGTATGCATTAACTAGCAATTATTTGATTGCTAGTTTTAGCTCTTACCTTTTTTATTTTGTTGGTCATTGGTCATTGAGAAAAGAGTGAGCAATTATGACTGTCTTGACATAAGGCATTCTCATGTCATCAGGTGGTACACCCCTCACTGTCAGATTTACCCTCTGATTGCATTGAGGTTGAAAACTCAGCATGTTTTTGTGTGCATGGCTCTCATCCAGTCAGCATCAGCTGATCTGGAGAGGAGTGGGGTCTGGGTGTTGCACTAAAACAGGATGTTAACATGTGCTCTTTCAAATTAGTTGATCATCAAAATTTTATTCTTTCTTTTAGATGATACAGTAGATTAATTTTCCATATCTGTTATGTTCAGATACATGCTTCCTGTGTCAAAAATAAAGATTGAATCCATAGATATGCCACATATGTTGATCGAATCCATAGATATGCCACATATGTTGATCGAATGCAGTTAGAGGATAACACCAACCTTTTAGGACGCTACAAACCCCGATAATGGGCAAATGTGCATATGGTGTCAACTGAATACAAATTTATAGTGAATTTAAGGGTCATTCCAGTGGTTTTCCAAACTGCTGTGGACAGATTATCCATATCAACAACAATTATTGGTTTTCTTTGTAGGATAACTTCATAAATTACTACCGGCATTAGAAACCCCAAATGAACCCAGACTGTTCAATGCATCATAAATAAGAACAAACTGTAGTATATTTTGTACATTATCTTGTATTCAAAGTTTTTGTTCCTGTGTTTGATATACAGGATGCAGAAGGATGTGGCACTAATCAGCTTGGCTAATGTCCTCCATCGAGCACGCTACTCTAATGAAGCAGCCATTGTGGTCCATGCTGCGCTGGACGTATCTAAGGAACTAAATGTTAACCATTTCACATTAGGCAATATTTATGCAGTAAGTGATGTTGATCATGGATTAAATTCCTAAGAATGAAGAATGATGTTGGTTGCTTAATCTGCAATTATCATTAACTCAACCTGTCACTTCCCACAAGACATCGTTACATAACTAAGGATGTTTATTTAATATTTGATGGATAATCCACACTTGATATATCATTTGAATTTTGATGTAGTTTAATCAAAAATGATTGTGAGAGATTCTGATAAACAGAATGCATACAATGGCAGCAACTAACAAATAACAACTAACAGTTCACAAATAATAAACTGGTTGGAATTCCCAATGGAATGGATCCCAGAAAACATCCTCTGGTAGCATAATGATCCAGTCTTTTGCATGTCTACAGTCTTTGCAGGTGCAACAAGTCTGGAAGAGTTTTAACTGAACTTCAATGTGTTCTCTGTTGCAGGTATTAGGCGAGTATAACAAGTCTGTGATATGTTTTGAAAACACACTGAAGATCCAGCCCGACTTTGAGGCTGCAGCTAAAAGGAAGCATGCTGTTTTATGTCATGCTAAACTAGAGTCGGCTCTTGAGTCACAACACAGGTAAATACTTGTCATCTTAACTACAGTTGACTTGGCTGATCACAGGTGATTGTTACACCTGAGAGTCCTCTAAATACTACCAGACACCCATTCTTATACACTCGTCAATTTTAGATAGGTCTTCTTATGTTGTGGTGTTGATTGTCTGTCAGTTAGCTTTTCTCATGAACGCAACCAGTTCTAGAGTTTTTGCACAATTCTTTTGAAATTTGGTATTTTCACATTCCCATGTGAAATGTACATGTGACTTGTTCAACTTCCTGTGAAATTTTTTCGGAGTTATGCCCCTTCATTGCCAAAAATACTCTTGTAAATGAAAAACCTTTTGGGTGCTTCATTGGAGCATTTTGCAAATCAGTACACATTTATCATCGCCTCATAAACATGTTCATGTGACATTTTCAACTTCCTGTGAGTTATGCCCCTTACTCATAGAAAATACTCTTTAGAATGCAAATTCTTCCAGATGTTTCAGCAGATCATTTTGAAAATCATTTTCGACACCTCATGTGAATTTTTCTACTTTCTGAGATGTTTTTTTGCTAGAGTTATACCCCATTATCATTTACAATCCTCTCTTAATGCCCAGGGTTCATACAGGTCCTGGATTTCCTTAATTTCCTTAATTTCCTTGAATTCTGAGAAAATAAATTCCAGGACCTGGAAATCCTTGAATTCTGACAATATTTGTAAAGAGCCCTGGGAAAGTCCTTGAATTTTATTGTCCTCTCTCCCCCCAAAATATCGACCACAATTAATTAATCAGTGGAATTTCTTTCCAACAAACTGAATTTATTTTTCGATTTAGTCAGATCTGTATGAAACTGATAGTTGAAATACATATTCATTTCATTCTAATGTACATTGTTGAATTTGCTGAATGAAAGGTGTAAAAACATGTCCAAGAAATTTCAGTTAAAGGTTCTAGAAAAAGGTTGTATGAACCTGGAAAAGTCCTGGAAATGTCCTGGAATTTGTCTTTCACAAACGGTAGGAACCCTGAATGCCACTAGTTCTAGTGATTTCATTGAATTGTTGAGATAAATTGGTACATATTATTGTCTTGGTGTGGCAATGTGTATGTGACTTTCTACTGCCCAAGAAGTTTTCCCCGAGTTGTGGCCCTTTCAGTGTTATATCATAAGTATATGTATTACATTCTCATAAGAGCAACTATTTCTTCTAATTATTCAGATGGCAAAAGTTGACTTCAGGCATCTGCCGAGAGAAATTCTGCTAACATTCTGCAAATTTCACTAGCTGTCTTTTCTGTTCTTGAGATAAATAACCTACATGTATCCATGTCACATGTATTTAGCCTCAGTTGACATAAAGACTTTTTTTCTGCATCTATGTCTAAAAATGCTCTTGTGAAAAATTAGAAGAAATAGGGTATAGTCTTTTCTATGGATTGTTTAAGGATGGTCTAAGACTGGACCAATCGGTACATAGTAATCTTCAAAGTTTGGATTGTAAGATGCAAGTCCTGATGAATGTGCACATATACAGGTATATAATACAGATCCTTGGGCTCTTGTTGCTTTCTAGAAAATTCACACATAGTTTTCAGGCACTAATGTTGAGAAGATAGCAATGACAAGGTCCCAATATCCTAGAATACCTCAGTGTTCATGCTTAAATAATCCCATACTTTTGCAGTCTGTGTCACTTTGGATACACACAACAAAAATGGTTACTCAAGTGAGATGGTTACCTTCTGTAAAGGTTATGTAGAGGACACTTTGTCTGTGAACCTGGGTATGGTACTTTGGTGAAACCTTTCAGAGTGTGACTCCTAAACTACTGTGACAAGTACTACCCAAATTGATCCAGACTTGGAGTACCGTACATGATAACACTGGAGCATGGGAATAGGAGTTTAAATCCTTCCACAATTGAAACATTGTAAGGTACAACAACACTGAAATTGCACCAAGTAATCATTGTTTCTGTCCCTGTACCATTGAAGAAACGGTTCATGTGTCACTTCACACTGTTGCTTAAGAGACATCAGCTAATGCCCCTGCATTGGCCCAGAAATTTACATTGTAACTGAGCAACAGAAATGGAAAGTTTTGTTATGCTTTGACATGAGGTGATGCAGCTATGGTCCAAGGGAGATAACCCTCATGGCCATGGCACTTGAATATACTCTATACATGTTCATGTATTTTTCCCATATTACTTTGGGCTCGGTCATCAGTGGGTGAGATATGGTTGCCCAGTGAGAGCCCCTGATTGGCATTAAAAATGGTGAATCAAAATTAAATTTGATTTATACAATGCATTTATATTTTATACTTGGAGAATATGCGGATATATCTGATCATTGTTTTACCTGTGTTAGTTACATGTACCTCCATCTGTAAACTTGATGATTGGAATCCAATCTAGGTAAACCAAGATCATAAATCAGGAGAATATCATCTAGACGTAACGCTATGAAAACTTTGTGCGAAATGTTCACCGATGTTCTACGAGATCCCATGATAAGCCAATCACCACAATTTCTGCCTTTCTCTCTGCCAATGATTGATGTTTATTTCACATTTTTGCATGGCACAATCTTTGATATTTTTTGCCGCTAACAAGGCCAGTCTTTTCAGCGGGAGGAAACTCTTTGATCTTTATGGTTTACCACGCACACTATCTGAAATGATGTCATATTCGGATACTGTTTCCTGATAATGTTTATATATTAGTCTACTTGCTACCATGTGTAATTACTGTGAGTGTGATTTTGAAATTGTTTCACCAAGCTACTAACTTGTGAATTTCTTTGTGATCTAATGTGTCCTACATGTACTTGTTTGTAGGTCCTTACAGCGGACACTGAATGACCTGAAGGATTACCAGAAGAAGCATGATTACTGGCAGCAGCAGAATGAGAAGTTACAGACTGAACAGGTATCACAGGGGATTAAAATGGACCAGAGACTGGCATATGAACAACTCAAACTACGAGAAACCTCCAGTGGTATAGGTATGTTCCTCTTTTTATGACAGAAGGGATAAATATTTATGTAGATTTCTTATATTTTGGATCACATCATGAATTTACTTGCATCTGACATACTGTTTATACAACACAACTGAGAAGTGTGGTAATCAGTATAAATAGAAAATGTGAAAAACACAAGATCCAGAGAGCTTTTACGACCGACTAACAATATAATAAATTACATGTTATATCTAATAAAATCTGTAAAATATATTTAAACTTCTGTGAGCACCAAATAAATTGATCAACTGAAACGTGGCAAAGATTTTATTCACGATGCTCAGCTGATGTAAGGGAGGTAACCCTTGTCAACATTAGGCCATACATGTTATGCTGAAACTATATTAACTTAGCATTGGTATAATAGCCAGATAAAATGAAAAAAAAACAAACTATATATTGTAAGGAAGAGAGATTTAATGGCAATATAAAGAGAGCAGTAGCTTTGATTTCCCTTTCATGTACTTATTAGTTTCAGGAATTTATAAAAATTTGGAAAATATTGAAGCCTCCACCTCCCCCCCAAAAAAGTTATGGCAGATCATGCCATAACTTGCCTTAAAGAGATCTTAAACCATTTTTACCCCTCAGCCCATAGGGCTGTGGGGTCTTGTCGTTGCCATGTACGTCCGTCCTTCAACATGTTCTTGTCCGCTGAATATCTGCCGATCTATGAAGTCGGGCCTGACCAAACTTTGGTGAGAGCTTCCTCAATGTTGACTGATGAAATGATTAGATTTTCAGATGACTATGATGATTTCATGATTTTTATTTTTTTTTAATTATTTATTGATGGCTCAGCTTTTGCACTGTTATCTATGCCCATCAACATGCTCTTGTCTGCTGAATATCTGCAGATCTATCAAGTCGGGCTTGACAAAACTTTGGTGAGAGCTTCCTGAATGTTGACTGATAAAATGATTAGATTTTCAGATGGCTGTGATGATTTCATAATTTTTAAAAAAAAAATTATTATTATTTATTGATGGCTTAGCTTTTGCACTGTTATCTATGCCCATCGGGAACCCTTGATTGCATGTTTCAGTGTGAATTTTAAAGGTTCCCTGATACAAGAAAGCCTGGCCCATTCAAGATTCTCATTCAATGAAGGACAACATTTTTCTTTAATTTTGCTATTAAATCATTCTATTCTACATCATATGATTTATCCTAAAACTTTTGCATGAACCATATTTGTGTCCACACATTCAACTGGTACAACATAATGCTTCAATTTTTGTCACCAAACATGTTACTGTACCTTGGAAATTATTTAAAACGAGTGATTAGGAGAACCCATTTTTAGCCTGACTCTGGGCAATTTTGAACCAGTTTGCATACCTGGAGCTTATGCCCCCCCCCCCCCAAATAATGATAAGGGTGGGCCTGTGTCAATCAGTGTGTTTACTTGTTATCACACTTGTGCAATGCATAAATTGCCACTGATAGAGCTACACTTTCTTGCATGCTGTAGTCCCAGCACACCACTCACGTGAAACCGAAGTCTGTTATATACGGTATCCAAGGATTTTTTGCAGGTTCCGATCCCAAACTCCCAGTTCCTTTTCATAATTCATTATTGAGGGTCCAATTTTTTTAAGTGAATTTCGGCGCAAAGAGCCTGTTATCAATTACAAAACAGAGGTTTATTAACATGAAATTCAATACCCAGCTATGCAATCAGATCGATATTGAGGCTCCCAGAAGCTTTTTCTAGGAGTATTTCCTTCAGAAATCCTTTCAAATTGAACAACAACAACACTTTCGTTTTGTTTCATTTGAGTTTTGGGCGCCCATATGTTTTCCGAAACTAAATTGGCTCTAGATGCAGCCCTGATCCTACTTGACTAAAAAAAAAATAGGCTGAGGGGTCCACGCACCTTGTAGGTGCTTGTCTGCAATTCATGTTACCATTGCATTCTGTTCTACTCTAAAAGCTCCAGCCAGTTCCAATACCTAAAGTTCTAGTGGGCAACTTCTCTCTCCCCAAACCTGACACGTATTCAGGGCTGTTACTATTTAGAACTTTGAAGGTATCATTGTCATACACATCACTTGTATTGTAATTCATCACAGGAGATGTGTTGACCCTGATTGACAAATTCAATCACATTGTAATTAATATTCTCTAACTTTCTTGTGTTACTTGCATTTCAATAATGCCATGCTAGGTTTTGTCACATCTCCAGTGAAATGTTTCTTAAATCACAACGGTATTCAAACTAAGTAGATATCTTTATACAAATCTGTCTTTGCAAAAATCACTTACGGGTCTCCAAATGATGGGATTATTCAAGAAGAAGCTATGTACTGTGTTAAATTGACATGTTTCCATGGTAACAGGTGAACATTGTCAGATGAGTGAGAAGGAAGGTCGTCAGGTATTAACATGTACATGGAAGAAGAAGCCCATGCCTGAGCTTGACTTCTCCTCCCTGTTTGATGGCTCACAAAATGGTCCTCAAGTACCTCAGGTGAACACTGGCTTATCTTATTAGAGCATTTCCACAAAGTGGATGCTCTTATGTTTTCATGAGAAACGGCTCCGCCGGATCCGCCGCCGCCGCGACTTTAAACGTGAATATGCCGCGACTTGGTATGCTATCTCCTTAGGCCTGGGAAATTTGTCTGGTTGTGTTTCGATACCCACTGCTCACCACTAGGTGGAGTTGTAGTCAGAGCATACATTGTAGGTAAACCTTTCTCTGACGATTTCGTCTGAACAGCTTGTCTGATTTCTTTGAAATTTTATTACAATGGTCTTGAAGGATAGTCAATGTGCTGAAAAGGTTTTGGTGTACATAGCTGGCATAATTATAAAGGTAAGTTTTTCGTGAAATGAAAATTCACCAATTCGCTTGGAGAAATATTTAAAAACTGTTCTATTCTAGGTTGCCAAGCATAAATATAGGATTGCCGACATGATAATTCCCTTTCGGTGCGAACCAAATTGCCATTTAAATGAAAAATCTCATTTATCTGACTTAACGTCAAAACCTCCGTAACCATTATCATGATTAAAGTTTTTTCCATTGAACTCTTATGTGCCATCACCCGCTTGTTTTTTGTGGCATTTGGTTGTCACTAGGTGGCGCTAGCCTATAGACATGAATGCAAGTAAACATTTGTAACATATCTTCTGAACAACGTGTTTGATTTCCATGAAACTTGGGTATAATGATCTTGCAAGATAGGCAACAAACTGACAAGATTTTGGTGGTGTTGGCGAATCATGGAGAGTCATTTTTGCATTTCAAAATGAGATTTTGTTTTCACAAAAATGGAAATTTGCTTCTTAATCAGGGAAAAGTAATTCTATTTTGCTGAACATGATCGTAGCATTCCCAGTGTTATAATTACATCTCTTGTAAGCCAAATGGCCATTTTTTAAATATATGAAATTCTCATGACTTGAGTCCAATATCTACATTCCCCAGGCCACATCTGAGGATTTTGCTTCATCATGTAGGTTTGTGATATTGTTCATCATTGGGTGGCACTATAGACAGTAAATGTTTTTAGCACAATTTATTGGCATTTCATCTGTTTATGAAGTTTATTATTGTCAGACAGACAAGGGACTGAAAGTTGTTTTTTGTTTGATTGAAATTGAAGGGCCACCTCTCATACGGATTTTGCAGCCATCAACATAATGCTTGATATATATCTCATTATACATTCTTTTTTACAATTACTAATTTTATTAACAGTATGGTTTAAAAATGGATTGAAAGGATATTGGCGCTGTTAGCGCTGGCATAATCATGTGGCATAGGGTAAAGTCAGCTAAATATATCTTAGTCTAGGCTACATCAACCCCTGCTTACACACATAACTAAAATGCAGTCAGAGGAAATATGCTGCCATCAGTGGATGGTCAGTATTGCAAGGATTAAAGTGGGCTTGAAGTCAGGCCATTTTGGTCAAATAGACATACTGTAACGCTGATATTCTGCTTTACCTTTCAGGCCTCATATTGAGGCCTGTATGTTGACCATTCTGATAATAAAACCTGTAATGGTTGACTTATTGCATAATGCACTTTACATAAGTGGACTAGACCGCTTGTGTCAACGAAGTAAACACTTCATTTCCAGAATTAGTGCTATTTCTCTCTCCATTACTGATATAATAATTATGCCCCCCCTCTAACTAGAGGGGGGGCATATAGCGATCGCTTTGTCCGTCCGTCTGTCCATCCGTCTGTCCGTCCGTCTGTCCGTCCGAATTTCTTGTCCGCGCGATATCTCGGTTAATAATTGATGGACAGGATTGAAACTTGCATGGAATGTGGCCAGTGGCTCATAGTTGTGCAGCGTCGAGTTTTTTCCGAGTTCCGGTATCGTTTTCAAGAGTTATGGGACTTGTCCGGGATGGATCTTGGTTAATATTGTATGAACAAGTATGAAATTTGCATGACATGTGGTCAGTGCCCCACAGTTGTGCAGCGTAATGTTTCTCCCCGTTTCGCCTGTATTTTCAAGAGTTATGGCCCTTTGTTCCTGAAATCTCTGTGAATTGGGACTTGTCCGGGCTGGATCTTGGTTAATATTGTATGGACAATTATGAAATTTGCAGGGTATGTGGTCAGTGCCCTGTAGTTGTGCAGCATGAAGTTTCTTCGCGTTTCGCATATATTTTCAAGAGTTATGGCCCTTTGTTCATCAAGTCTTTGTGAATTGGGACTTGTCCAGGCTGGATCTCGGTTAATATTGTATGGACAAGTATGGAATTTGCAGGATATGTGGAGAGTGCCCTGTAGTTGTGCAGTGTGAAGTTTCTCCGTGTTTCGCATATATTTCAAGAGTTATGGCCCTTTTGTTCTTGAAATCTTTGTGAATTGGGACTTGTCCGGGCTGGATCTCGGTTAATATTGTATGGACAATTATGGAATTTGCATGATATGTGGTCAGTACCCCATAGTTGTGCAGCGTGAAGTTTCTCTGCTTTCGGTTATATTTTCAAGAGTTACCCTTTGTTCATCAAACCTAAATGAATGGGATGTATTTATTTGTCCAAAGCACATGCCAAAGTAGATCACATAGGTCCTGAAGTATGAAATTGCCCCTAAAAGAGTGAATTGGATGCAAAATTCAAAGTTCACGATCGCTTCATAATTTCACCACAGTATACTCCCAAGGAATGTAGGTCTCAGAACCAGGTCACATTTGACGAAAGCCCCAGGCGGAATATGTACATATATTATGCGAGGCGTGCCGAAAAAAGTGACTGAAACAGAATTTTTATAATTTAGCCTAATTAGGCCTCCACAGACCAATACAAAACAGAACAATGGTGGAGCAGTGTCGGATTAAAGCGGAAGGGGGGGCATACAATTGAGCAATCTCTGATTGCTTCCTTGCTGCGTTTGATTTTGTTCCGAAGTCCATTTCTTTAGTCTTCATTGGTTTTGAAGCCCTGGGCTTCCAGATGTCTGGGGATGCATTCTGGCCATTTTTCAATGAATAAAATCGCAAATTATCACTCGGTTAATGCTCAATTTTTTTGTTTTGTCCCCAGAATTTATTTGAAACTCGAGATGTGAAATTGCACACACTGTTGCATTTTGACAGCATAGTTACAAATGTTGATATTATTTCTTGAACTAAAAAAGTAGAAAGATTTTTGAAGTGAAACTAATACATACCTGCTAGATGGCACATCCCACCTGGGAAATTTTTACATGTATATCTAATTGAAGTAATCCATTGGAACCACTGATGATTTTCCAATAATAGAGAAGAAAAGCAACTCCAAGTAGGAATGACAATTTCATTCTGTATATTTCACTATTAGTTATAGCATCTTCAGCAGTGAACAAAGTTACAAACAGCTCCATACGCACAGTATATACAAGGCATAATGTGATCTTAGCCAGTACACATTTATGAATAGGTGAGCCAGTAAATTATGTCAGGCAGGTTGGACAGATATTAAAATGCTGTCATTTTCAGAAATTTGTTAAATGTTAGCGATGACCTGACAGCGATCTACAAATGGTGTGATTCAGGTAATACAATACACACTCTAATTGATGAAAACTATACATAATCTGATTATCTGGCAAGAACTAAGTAAACTGTGCATAAATGAATAAAGTATGGTGATATAGTGGGTATGTACCTACATTGAATATTTCTACATATCATGAAGTTTGGATAAGGACTGTCATTACCCCTCGGCCAACTTTGGCCTAGGGGTATTGTCGTCATCATGTACAGCTGTCCGTCCGTCCGTACGTCCGCTACCGCGATATCTACAGAACCGTTTCATGCATGGCAACCAAACTTGTTACATCTATTTATCTTCACGTAAATCAGAAGCCTATCGAAAATGAGTCCTCTCGGACAATATTTTGCAGAGTTATGCCCCTTTTTACAAATAAAAATCCATTTATGATATGTTATTGTGATAATTTCAGAACCGTTCCATATACAACATCCTAACGTGATACAGTTGTTTCTCTTGACCTGAACTAGATGCCTATCGAAAATGAGTCGTGTCAGAAAGTATTTGCAGAGTTATGCCCCTTGTCTAATAAAATCCACTAATTCCTATGTTAAGTTTGCATATAATTTCTATATCATGTTTGTATACTATCACATTTATTTATTGATTGGATGACTGATTTATTGATTTATTCTCTTACACAATGCGAAGAATGCCTGCACTTACAATACCAGGGGTAAATATTTCTTCCCACAAGCCAATCAATCGGTAGAGACACCCTTACATTATAACAGCTGGGGTTCAGAGCCGAGGGGTTTCGATAGCGCAGCTTCATGTTTTAAGATAATATCTATAGGTATAATTTTCTTGGCAATCCACATCAAAATTGATGGAAACCTACAAATGTTGTAACATCGTTTCATGTTTCATAATTGTATATTCCCATGCGAGTTACAACAATTGTAGATCACTGACAGGTCATCGCTTAACATTTAACAATTTCTGAAAACGATGGCATTTTAATATCCGTCCAACCTGACTGACATAATTTACTGGCTTACCTATTCATAAATGCGTATTGGCTAAGATCACATTATGCCTTGTTATATACTGTGCATATGAAGCTGTTTGTAACTTTGTTCAATGCTTAAGTTGCTGGAACTACTAGCGAAATATACAGAATAAAATTGTGATCCCGGCTACTCGGAGTTGCTTTTCTTGTCTATAATAGAAGTAAAATGGTGTGTTTTGGTGCATTTTGACAGAATATTTATATTTAGACTTTGAAGATGATATGTAATGATGCCCCAAAATGAACTGAATTTTCCGTGTCATCTGTCTGTCTGCCCATCTTTCTTGTCATACCACATATGCAGCTGGTGATGGATCAGAAGCCTAATTAATGAAATTGACTGACCTTCACCTGTTTTATCGAGGTCAAATTTATTGTTAGAAAGGAGTGAAGATGGGCTCTCCAAATTCATCATACTTGTGCAATTGGTGACTGACTAGAAGCCTATCCCAGTTGACTGAACCTATTTTCTCAAGGTTATATACTTTATATTATGGTATAACATGAAATATAGCTAGGCATTCTAAATTGATATCACATATGCAACTGATGATGGACCTGAAGCCAATGAATATGACTGACATTGACGTATTTTCTCAAGGTCAAAACTGTATGTTAAGTCACATGTTAACTGCCAACATACACTCCAAATCTATTTCTTGTGGCTGTGGTTGTCTTCCAGAACAATCTAGCGAATTTTGCTTGTGTTCCAACAGCCTCATGCTTCAACAGTAACTTGAACCATGCTGTATAGGCTGAGCTGTTGAAATACCCTCCATTTCCTAGCTCTGACATACTGCATCACTGTCAAAATATGGGTACCATGACAGAGTGATAGATCACAGTCAGTGAAGGTTCCTGATTTACATTGATTGTCATTATGCCTAAGTAGTATTAGCAGCATTCTACAACAACAACAACAACAATTCGCTGACCTACAGTGAAAAATTAGTGAAAGGTATTTATTTTTTGTTTGGCATTCTCATTTGCTGGCATTGTTTCAGATAGAATACAGCAGCCTAATTCATACAATCAGGAATAAAAAGGGGGTTAAAGTCTTTATGTTCAAACTTGCATAGGAAATATAAAAGTAGCAATTTGACATTTTATTTTTATTCCATTTTTTAATGTCGGTGGGCCCATGAAACGCAAAATAAAGTTGGTGTTGCCTGACACTGGGTTTCGCTCATTGGCGAAGAAATCCCTTCTCAGAGGCAGTTCTACCAGGGATGATTCCTGATTGCTCATCCTCCAGGGGTATGTGCCCCACCCTCTGTCCCATCCTAAAAAGAATTGCCACCACTAATAGGGGTTGTGCTCAAATTGGGGAGATCTAAAGCCCTGTGAGTACCAAATTATGTGTTACAAAGTTATCT
>JAVTVY010009811.1:0-46810 GCA_036873755.1 Hanleya hanleyi | reverse complement strand
TAGAGTGCCAGAACGTGTAGTGGTGTGTTATAGGCCTGTTTTCAGGCCTTCAAGTGCCTCCTATATTTTCCTATATTTTTGAGTCATTCCTATATTTTCCTATATTTTACTCAAAATCTCCTATATTTTGACTTTTTCTCATGAAACCCTCACCAATGCTCTGAAATAAGTCAATTTGGCATGCCAAAATACATTTCAAAAAATATAAAAAACATTTAAATTTCTTTTTCTCGAACCAAGCAGCAGAACGGGTCTCCTCAACCACCACAACTATGAACGCATTCAGTGGAAATAATTTTATTAAACACCAAAATAACTACCAAATTTGGAACATACAATGTAGTAGTGGCCTGTCTTACACTTCCTTATTTCCTATATTTTCCTAAATTTTATTAAGAAAATTCCTATATTTCTCCTATATTTTGGCAAATTTCCTACTATATTTTCATTGTGAGCCACTTGCAGGCTTGTGTTTTGTTTGTGTTTTAAACCAGGAAGTCAAATGAAGTCAGGCAAATTCTTCAACATCGATGCGTGTTTATGCGAAACAAATGTGAAAATAGAACCATAAATCTATATACATTGTGTTAGATTTAGTTCCGGGAAAACGCGTAAAACGCATATCCGGCAACCTGAAACCCCGGAGCTTCCGGGGCCTAGGCGGCCCCTGGACCCTCGCCTGTCAGGCTCTGAGGACCGCTTATTTTAGCTTTGTGTAACTGAATCGGTATCATACTGGTTCTAATGTTCCATGATGTAAACGTCATCGGTTTTTTAAAATGTTTTTTCATGTGTTAAATATAATTAGAAAGTCAAATGGAATCAGGCATGAAGTATGATTTTTTCAATATCGATGCGTGCTCATAAATGCGAAACAAATTTGAAAATAGAACCGTAAATCTGCATACATTATGTTCGAATTTATTTCCGGGAAAACGCATCTCCGGAGATCTTGGACTTCGGAGCTTCCGGGGCCTAGGCGGCTCCTGGACCCTCACCTGTTGGGCTGTGAGGATTTCCTTGTATTATCTTTGTGTGAATAAATCGTATCGGTAGACATATTGAGTTCCCTTCAAAGAACTACATGTAAAAATCATTGTTTTGTATGTTTTAAATATAACTAGAAAGTAAAATGGATGCAGGTGCAATGTTTTCAATATCGATGCGTGACTTATAATTGCGAAAAAAATCGTGAAAATAGAACCATAAATTTGCATGCAATATGACAGGTTTTACTTCCGGGAAAAGGCTCAGAACGCATCTCCGGCGATCTGAGACCACGGAGCTTCCTGGGCCTAGGCGGCACCTGGACCCTTGCCAGTTGTGCTGTAATAGTGCCCCCCCCCCACTTATGTTCCCACGCCACTGCCACTGATCATATAACCATGTACTTGCATTAGCATCATCATCACACTAGATTTTCTTAGTTGCTCAAGTGTCCACATCTTGTATTTAGCCTGTACGTCATCATGAAAAGATAGGACCTGGACATTTTGATTTTCGAGTAATTGTGGGGGGGGGGGGGGAACAAAATCTCTTGGGGGGACCATAATATTTACACATTCAGTCTGGGGGGGACCAAACATTTTTGTGGCCTACTGACCGGAATCCCCCCGGCCCACCCCCCCTGGTAAAAAATGAACCGTCCCTAAACATAGCTAGTATCCAGGATTACCTGTTCTAATCCGTTCCAAGGGGTAAACACACCTGGTGAAAACCTGATGATTAAACATAGCTAGTATCCAGGATTACCTGTTCTAATCCGTTCCAAGGGGGGAACACACCTGGTGTAAATGACCAACTTGAAACTCAGGAAATACGGGCTTCTCCGTCTGTTATTTATAGATCGGTTTTCATATTCACCAGTACCTTTGCAATACTACTCAGTATTGTGCCAGCTGTCAGTCACACAGTGTTCCGCTTCTCTCCAGCTTTGGTTACCGATACTTAAGCAGTTATAGCGTTAAGTAGTTTATTCATACACCACTTCATTCAAACATATGCTTTATCCTACTTTCGTCGTCGTTTCGACGCTATAGAAATATACAGCCAAAATGGATCAACATACCTGACAAGGTGAAATCGGCTGCCCTATATCTTTCACACACGCTGGCCAACCTGACCCTGGCAATCGTAAAGATAACACAGCGGGACTTTAATCGCTGACTGAACCATGTATCTCGGACGAGCAGAAAATACTTAAAGCAGTGTATGGACGACGGATAAGGCCATTTCGCAATTTCGCTCTCTCGCCTTCATTTCGATAGGGCGAGGTTGCCAGATTGCGAGAGAGCGAAGCGACAGAGCGAGGTTGCGAGATTGGGAGACTAATGTAACCTCGCAACCTCGCGCCCTGGATTCGCCCCCTGAAAGTCTCGCAACCTCACTATATCTCAACCTCACTACCTCGCAATCTTGCCACCTTGCAATCTCGCAACCTCGCTCCATCACTTCGCAATCTCGCTCCCTCGCTTCGCTCTATCGCTCTCCCGCAACCTCTCTCCCCGGCAATCTCGCTCCCTCGCCTCGCAGCCTCACTGCCTCAAAATCTCACAGCCTCGCTACCTCGTTTTGTCGCAGTGTAGCATCTTTTCGCTCTCCAGCAGCCTTGTTCACTCACAATCTCGCTACCACACAATCTCACTCCTTCGCTATCTCGCAGTGTCTCTCCCTCGCAATCTCGCAAATTCGCTCCCTCGCAATCTCACGCTCTCGCAACCTCACTGTCTCGCTCCCTCGCAATCTCTCAACCTCGCTTCGTCGCAATCTCGCTCCCTTGCAATCTCACTCCCTTGCAATCTCACTACCTCGCCCTGTCTCTCCGCTCTCTCGCAATCAATGGAAACGAAGGCGAGGTGGAGCGAAATGGCCTTATCCTTCTTCCATTGTAGTCATTGGAACCATGAATGAAAATAACCGTCAAGACTCTACATTTCTTCATAGAAATATGCATGTGACATCAGCTCCTTGAGATCATCGCACCATAAATTGAAGTAATGTCGACAAATCCTATTCTGAGTAGGAATATTAAAGAATGAGATTAAAAGTTTTAAAAGGCAGCATGTTTACAATTGACATTTATATCTGAAAAGGAAATGTAGGACTGACAGGACTACATGTAGCACGTGACTGGCAAAATGAAATACTAGACGGGAGTTGGCGAGCAAACACACGGAAACAGGATATCGCCAGACAACCTTTGCCCCTCTGATGCAATAATACAACACGTTTTCATAAACACAGAAGCTTGATGATCAATCCTATCTCATGTGTAGCCGTCTTCGTTATCTACATGCACGAGGCCATCTTATGAATGGTGAGCGGGACCCAAACGGATCAATGCATGCCGACTAATTGGGCCCACTGCACCCTCCATAAGACGGCTCGCGCATGTAGTTGATCAAAGGGTTACCAAATGCATGCAAACTACGCCAGGGGTTAATGATTTGACTATGAACAGCTCCGTTAGCGTTATCTCACTACGAGGAATTTGAATGTCATGTGCAGTCCTATTTACAATTTCCTTATTATTTAATTTTTCACAATCCCGATTCCAGTGACTGTGGCTGTAGTTTTCGTATACATTCTGCACAGTCCGTGAAATTCACATGTAGTTATTACCCGAAACTTTTTAGATCGATACTTTTTTTGTGACATATTAGACACATACTCCTGGAAAATATTGATATAAAACACTACACCGGGTGTTCGCTTTTATTTTGTATACAACAGAGTGTCTAATTTCTTTTTTAGATTATGTACACTACTAAATATATCTTCAGTCGACGAGTGCCTTACATTGTGTTCAATTCGGAAGCCGAGAGTGGTATAGAAAGTGAAAATCTCTCGTTTTTGGTGTGGGTAAATCGGACGGGTTGTGACGTTATTGATGACGTCATATTCGGTGAAAAAATGACGACACTCCCGCGTCAAAGGTCACTTCCGTGTCAAAGGTCACATCCGGTTCGAGGTCCGAGAGGTGCATTGTGAGATTGCGTGTTAGTAGTAGTATAGTCAATGCATCTGGAGTCACCGGCCTCGCCGTACGCATGCGCCGCAACATGACATATCTATCCCATGATACATCACTTTCATCACACCATCTAAAAAAATGTGCATATTGGAGAAGTCACGCGACCTTAGGGGGATGTACTCCTCCGCGGTGATGCGGTCTGGCGGTGATGCGGTCAAAACAGCTTCCGCGGACAGAAAGTAGTCCCAAATACGCGGGAGCCGGGGGAAATTCTCCGGCAATCTTCGGGACATTTTGGGGGTGAGAGGGGCCCCTAGTGGACCGATTGGGTCGCGTGAGGTGTCAAAGTGAAGCGTTCCTCCAGGGCCATCAAGTCAAGGGTGGTTGCATGTAAAATTAGGATTTGTCCCCGAAAATATGAAAAGCGGAACACGGACTTTACCCCTAAAATAGGAGAAAACTCATATCAACCCTATCCAAAAGGGTTAGTATCGGTCCCCGGGCTTATCGGGGTCTGCCTATCAAGTCATGGGTAGGTGCATGTAAATTGAGGATTTGTCCCCGAAAATATAAAAAGCGGAACACGGACTTTACCTCTACAATAGGGGAAAACTCCTATCAACCATGTCCAAAATGGCTAATATTGGTCCCCCGGGCTTATCGGGGCCTGCTGAGAGACGTAGGGTGGGCGAGTTGGTGTATGTAAATTGCGGATTTGTTCCCGAAAATATAAAAAGCGGAACACGGACTTTACCCCTACAATAGGGAAAAACCCCTATCAATCATGTCCAAAAGGGCTAATATCGGTCCCCCGGGCTTATCGGGGCCTGTCTATCAAGTCATGGGTGGGTGTATGTAAAATGAGGATTTGTTCCCGAAAATATAACATGAAGCTGCGCTATCGAAACCCCTCGGCTCTGAACCCCAGCTATTATAATGTAAGAGTGTCTCTACCAATTGATTGGCTTGTGGGAAGAAATATTTACCCCTGGTATTGTAAGTGTACTTTCTTTGAAAAAAAAGAAAAGTTTTCCTCCCCTTAAATTAATTTGTTTCTGGAATAAATACATACACTATAGATATACGTTTGTCATATCTTGGTAAACACAACTAAAATTGCTGAAATGGAAATCATTAGAAGAGAGCCAAATTTGGGAAACATTTAAGCGGTGGGAATATAAAATGACGTGTGGCAACTAAAAAGTGTTGTTAGGTTAGGTTGTTAGCAAAACAAAAAAGTAAAACTACAAATCATGTTGTGAATAAATTTTGTTTATTATAATTACTGATAAAAAACTTGTTAGTGGAACAAGATGAGTGAATCATATGAGTAGAATAAGATCAATCAAGTGGGGGAATGGTTAGCAGTCCAGATTTGCAGGCATTCTTCGCATTGTGTAAGAGAATAAATCAATAAATTCAATGAACAATCAATAAATAAATGTGATAGTATACAAACATGATATAATGCGACCCAGACATATATATGCAAACTTAACATAGGAATTAGTGGATTTTATTAGACAAGGGGCATAACTCTGCAAAATACTTTCTGACACGACTCATTTTCGATAGGCATCTAGTTCAGGTCAAGAGAAACAACTGTATCACGTTAGGATGTTGTATATGGAACGGTTCTGAAATTATCACAATAACAAATCATAAATGGATTTTTATTTGTAAAAAGGGGCATAACTCTGCAAAATATTGTCCGAGATGACTCATTTTCGATAGGCTCCTGATTTACGTGAAGATAAATAGATGTGACAAGTTTGGTTGCCATGCATGAAACGGTTCTGTAGATATCGCGGTAACGGACGGACGGACGTACGGACGGACGGACAGCCGTACATGATGACGACAATACCCCTAGGCCAAAGTTGGCCGAGGGGTAAAAAGCAGAACACGGACTTTACCTCTACAATAAGGGCATGATTCGTACATTTGCATCTATACGGTTTTACTATGGGTTGTTTGGTCTTGTTTTCACGTCTCGCCACGAAAAACACGATGGGACGGGTCTCGAAGTTAAGCAGTGAAATTTTTTGCGGAAATCTGGATAGGCCCATAGGCCCATACTGGCTCAGGGGATAGGTCCATACTGGGCAATTCACACATGTTCATTGCGGTATGGGTTGTTTGGTCTTGTTTTTCACGTCTCGCCACGTAGAACACGGTGGGCGGGGTCCCGAAGCTAAGCGGTGACATTTTTTCCAAAAGTTCACGGAGGTCTGGATAGGCCAATAGGCCTACCGGCTCAGTAGTTAGGTCCATACTGGGACGTTTTGGGGTCTAGGTGAGACCCTAGTGGTTCGGTGGTGTCGTACGAGGTCTTATTTTGAAGCTCCCATGTAGGAACATCCGACTGGACTAATGTATCGTCCGTTTTCAATATTCTGCGCATGCGCAATCTGGCCGTAGTATAGAGGGTATTTTGAGGGTGCGTGGGGGTGTGTTTGGGGTAAAGATGGACCACTATTCCAATTGGATCGTGGGATGTGGCAAAGTGAAGCTTTTGTTGGGTAGAGTCAGAATGGCGCGTTTTTGTTGCAAGTCGCGCCAATCTGCGCATGCGCAGTTGGGTGTAGTAAGTAAAAGTGATCATTGGGTTGCGTCGGGGTGTGTTTGGGGTAGCGATGGACCATCCTTGGTCCGAACACGTCGTGTGGGGTGTCATTTTGTAGCTCTCGTGGTGCAGACCCCGATTTGAGGGATGTCCACATCATCTGTGACGTCATCGGTGACGTCATCAGTACGAGTCTTAGCGAAAGTGGGCATTTTGGGGAAGGGAAGGAAGATATTTGGTGTTGAGATGGACCACTATTAGCCCGAATGCGTCGTGTTGGGTGTCATCGTGTAGTTGTCGTGGTGCAGAGCCCGATTTGAGGTATGTTCACGTCATCTGTGACGGCATTGGTGACGTCACCAGTAGGCATAATAGTCAAAGTGGGCATTTTGGGGCTGTGAAGGAAGGTATTTGGTGTAGAGATTGACCATCCTTGGTCCGAATGCGTCCTGTGGGGTGTCATCTTGTAGCCTTCGGGATGGAGATCACGATTTGAGGGATGTCCACAGCATCTGTGACGTCATTGGTGACGTCATTAGTACGAGTAATAGCGAAAGTGGGCATTTTGGGGCAATGAAGGAAGGTATTTGGTGTAGAGATGGACCATCCTTGATCCGAATGCGTCCTGTGGGGTGTCATCTTGTAGCCTTCGGGGTGAAGACCACAATTTGAGGGAAGTCCACAGCATCTGAGCCGTCATTGGTGAGGTCATCAGTACGAGTAGTAGCGAAAGTGGGCATTTTAGAGCAGTGAAGAAAGAGATGAACCATCCATATCTGTCATGCATTATATCATATCTTTGCTGTATTATACCATATTTGTCCTGCATTATACCAAATCTGTGCTGTATTATACCGTATCTGTCCTGAATTATACCATATCCGTGCTGTATTATACCATACATGTCCTGTATTATACCAAATCTGTCCTGTATTGTACCATATTTGTCCTCTGTTATAACATATCTGTGCTGTATTATACAATATTTGTCCTGTGTTATACCATATCTGTGTTGTATTATACAATATCTGTCCTGTATTATACAATATCTGTCCAGTATTATACAATATGTTCTGTATTATACCAAATCTGTGCTGTATTATACAGTATGTCCTGTATTGTACCATATATGTCCTGTATTATACCATATCTGTCTCCATTATACCATATGTGGCATGCGTTATACCATATCTGTGATGTATTATACAGCATCTGTCCTGTATTGTACCATATATGTCCTGTATTATACCATATCTGTCCTGTATTATACACTATTTGTCCTCTATTATACCATATCTGTCATGCATTATACCATATCTTTGCTGTAGTATAACATTTCTGTCCTGCATTATACCAAATCTGTGCTGTATTATACCATATCTGTCCTGAATTATACCATATCTGTGCTGTATTATACTTTATCATATCTCAGAGAAGCATGTAGACTTTTGATTGGCTGACAGACCTCATGTGTGATGCTGTATTATCAACTTGCTGGTCGAATATATATCGTATACCCCCGTCGCCAAGGGCAACGAACAGGTGTTCACTAGATTCCATCGTCTGCTGAACAAAATGGCTGAATCAGGCAAACGTTTCGCGTCTCACACGGACGATGAAGTTGTTGAAAAGCGGGCTAATATTATTCCCAGCAACACAAAAAAATCGAACAAAGCGTCCGCCAGAACTTTGAAGTATTACCTGAAAGAGAAGGGACAGAGTGAAGAATTCGAAGGATTCTCGGCCGAGAGGTTAGCAGAGGTACTCAGTCATTTTTATTTGGATGCCCGAAAACAAGACAGAGAATTGTACAAAACATCCACTCTCGAAAACTTTCGACATTCTCTGAATCGTTACCTGAAGGCCCCACCGTATTTGAAAACTTTTGATTTGATTAGAAATTCGGAGTTTAATGAAGCCAACGAGTGCTTCAAAACCGCACTTGCAGAGTTGAAGGCATCTGGAAAAGGCGACACCGATCATTATGAGCCCATAAACGAGTCCGATCGTTGTAAACTCTACAAGTCTGTTCTCATGTCCCCAAAAACCCCAACTGGGCTTGCAAATAAAGTTCATTTCGATGTACGTCTGTTCTTCTTTAGAAGGGGAGTGGAGAATATGGAAAAGATGACAAAAACACATTCATCATCAAGCGGGACCCGAAACCTGGGCAGAGGTATGTGAAAAAAAGGAGGATGAATGAGGGTGGTACCGGATTCATGCCTCAAGAAGAAGGTTCCCCGTTCTGTCCTGTTGCTTCATTCGAAAGTTATATCTCCAAACTCCATCCGAAATGTGATCGCTTGTGGCAGTACCCGGTTGATAGTTTCCTCGACGACGATAAAGTTTGGTATTATAACAAACCTATTGGGAAACACCGCTTGGCAGCCTTCATGACCAACCTGGGCACTCGTCTGAAACTTTCTGAACCATACACTAACCACAGTATACGAGCAACTGGCATCACCATCCTTGGTAGAAACAACTATTCAGCATCTCAAATAATGGCTGTCACAGGTCACAGATCTGTCTCGTCGCTGTCGGTTTACCAGCGAGTAAGTGATGGCGAGAAACTGCAAATGGGCCACACGGTTGCGTCAGTAGCCTTTCCTGACACGATGGGTTCAACCCGAAAGACGAATACCGGTACGCATACACTTCCAGTAAATGTTCTTGTCAAACCCCATCCTGCAGAAACTGTGACATCATCTTCTCAGTACCCTGCACCCACGTCAAATGATGCCACGTCGGCCGTGTTACACACCCAGGATGTACGAGCAGAAGGCCATGCCGACGACTTTGATTTTGATCTTAATCAGCTGTTTTGTGAATTCGACAGCACCGCTGTCCCGCCCACATCGTGTGACATTCACAGCTATCCTGGTCGCCGCAAATCCCTCAGCGCCAATGTTCAATAACTGCACAATAAATGCAATCAACATCATCGTGCGAAAATGAAGCAAATACCTATACTTCTGCCAAATTGTGCAGGACAGTTTGATTTTTCCGATTTTTCTTTCGAACTGTAAATTTAAGTCAGTTCATGTTGGTCCTTCTCCTGTGTGATGTTATGGAAACATGACACAAGTGACACTGTCGAGTGACACGGTATTGAATTATAGACAGAATGGAAATGTAACAGTTCAGACGTGTATTTGAAACTTACATATCCACGCAACAGATGTGAATCCGGAACGGGTCTTTCGATGTATTTATTAACAAAAGGTATATAATCTAGATATTATACTCGTCGATGGCTATTAAATATTAAATATGAAATTGAGATTAAGCTTAATGTTCCAGTATTTTATACGTTTCTGGTTTTCAGAATAGAACGTAAGAGATGAAGCTGAATTTGAAGTTAGATTGTTCATTCTTTATCACCGAAGCCCACCGGTATTTCACACGGAAACCGGGTTCATTGTTCACGGATTACAGTATATGTTATCGTTATCTTTGCTCCTGCCTTAGTACGTTTTAAAGATGAGGATTGTAAAAATGATACATTTGTCTTTGTGTTCATTTTTTCCGGTGCATGCTGTGGATCGTTCTGAAACCAGTGCAAGTCCGATCGAAGTCCGTTCCATTATGTCGGCCTTGAAGTCCAAAGTGAATCTTAATGCTTTGAGGGTCGGCTACATGAAGGGACGCCACTCTTGTGACTCAACGTCACAACTCGACAACTGTAAACTACTGCATGTTTCGATCCAAGGGAGATAATCAGGATTCAGGCACTTTCGAAGTTTCAACATTACTGCGCGGACCGGATCCATTCAGTATTAAGATTGTACCATCTTACTATTTTCGAGCATGGTATCTTAAAAGAGATATCTCAAACTAGTCCAGTAAACAGAACAGAATTAGCATTCGTTCCTGATTATAAAATCTTAAGTAATTTTCATCGCTCATGACAAAGTGTCAAAGAGATTTGTCTTCGCTTCCAGTATCCTATGATGACACGTGGAAAAAAATAAATAAAAAACAATACTACAAAACGAAGACGAAGGATCCTCCGTACATGTACATTCACTTTCAGACTAACTTTGCTCATTTCTCTTGTATTATAACAACCGACATAAGTACAGTTTCTAGAAATCTTGAAACTTCTAAACCTTAGATTATATCTCGGTGTTTTTCAGTTTCCCTTTTTCGATCTTTTTCGCTCAGATTCGAAATTCTGTAAACAAAATTACAAATCAATCGTTTGTTCTTAGTAACAATGGACAAACAGATCCTCTTGTCATTAGCTTACAATTATCGGACAATGGTGGGCGCCAAGATCCTTCAGGATCTCTCGTATAACAATATAATCTGTGTATATCAGAACAAAATAAAGTCGTTTTAAAGTGAAACAGAAAATGTCAAAATAATAATCTAATGAGTTTGAAACTGTAAAGTCCCTCAACTGCTACTCCCGAAATACACCACTGAGATTTTCTAAAAATATACATTTATCCAATTGCGCCAATCGCCGTAAGGGAAGTCTGGCTTTAACAGACAAGCTGTTCGTTACAGAGAGGCCCGTGGTGCAAGGAAATTAGCAATTAGAAAAGAAGAAATAATTAATATAATTCTCGCGTGTATTTAATCCCACTCAGAACCCTTAACGCCTGACAGAGTTCCTGAGCTCCTGGGAATAGAAGTAATTCAATGTATCAGTTTGTAATTGCAACGGTTCTCTCAAATCAATGAAGCGACTTAACACAGTCTCACGGTCACGTGGTCACAGTCTGCGTCAAGATAACAACTCATCGGTTACTGGTATAGTGATAACGGTTAAGCGGTATTTCAATTGATACAAGAGGGTTCAACAATTTCGATGGGCATGCCAAGATATGCATCATGCTTCCGTAAACAGTTGTCCGATTCTGCACAAATGGTCACACAAACCTCCTCACTTTTGGGCTGTAACTGAATGCCTGGAGCAATGGTCATTTTTCGCTAGGCTCCCAAATCTCATACCTTTGTCCAATATTATTTTCTTTGGAACCAGTTTACCAAGGCGCTTAAAATCTTTTTCTCTTCTCTTTATTTTACTTCTTCCTTTCTCTCTTCTCCTTATTCCTTCACCTCTTATTCTTTTCTTTTGTTATTCTTTTTCTTCTTGTTCTTCTTTTTCTTCTTCGTCCACCTAATCCTCTTTCTCTTTTTTTTTCCACTTCCTCTTTTTCTTCCCTTTCTTCTTCATCGTAATCCTCCTCCAATTCTTTTTCCTCTTTTTTCTATTCTTTTTGCCTCTGTTCTGATCTATTCCTCTTATTCCTTTCTTCTTTTCATTCCTACTCTTTCAGGAGAATACTGTAGAGATAAAGAGGAAGATGAAATCGTTCTACTCTTTGTCTGTTCACCTCGTCCTCATCCTTTTCATCTTTCTCCCAGTCAACAGCGTCATCATTATCAGTTTCGAAGTTGGAGATAATTTAATGTTTTTCTGTTTCTATATAATGTAAGTTGCATGTTTTACATTTGTATACTAAAAGGTTAGAGGAATGTGTCTCGCGTATATGACTGAAATTGCATATATATTTGTCTTTCAAAATATCTGCAAGTTCATGACTTAATTTCTTCACATATTTTTATGTCTTTACATTCTTCTTTGTCATCGTCTCATGTTTTTCCTTTGCCATTGCTTCTTCTCTTCTTTGCTATCGTCTCGTTTCTTCTTCATCATCTTCGCTTCTTTTCTTCTTCTTCGTCCTCTTTTTTTCTTCTTTCTTATCGTCTCTTCTCTGTCGTCATCGTCTGTTTTCTTCTTCGTCATCATCACTTTTCTTCTTTGTCATCGTCTTTTTCCTTCTTCGCCATCATCTAGCTCTTCTTCGTCAACATCTCTTTTGTTATTTGTCATTGTCTTTCTTCTTTATCGTTGTTTCTTTTCTTCTTCGTCCTCTGCTTTCGTTGTCATCGTTCTTCTTCTTCGATATAGACTCTTTCCTTCTTAGCTAACGACTCTTTCATTCTTCGTCATTATCTTTTTTTCTACTTCATCATTTATGTTCTCGTCCACGTCTGTTTTCTTCTTTCTTTTTCATCGTCTGTTTTCATCTTTGTCAGCAGCACTTTTATTCTTTGTCCTCGTTTTTTTCTTCTTCTTCGTCGTATCTTTTCTTCTTCATCTCCTCCAATGAGTCAAACAGGTAGTGTCAATCACAGAATCTGATTTGATGTATGGTATTGTGCAAGTTCCTCATTGGAGGATTCGAGGAATAGCCAGTGTTTATTAAAATATATTTCTTGTTTTCTAAGAGTGTAGGGTTAATCAGCCAAATACGAAAAATGATAGCATAAGAACATATACACTCATAATTGTAGTCATCTTCAGGGATCAATTATAATATAATTATATTATAATATACACTCAGTATGATAAACAACTAACCGGATTACGTGCTGCCAGACGTCGTAAATTTTCCCCACCTCTTGCATATCACTTCAATTTATTACCTTATATGGCAGGATTCTGCTGGTGGACTGTTAGTCCACGAGGTCCGCGCTCTGTACATTTCACTCGGCAAATATATGGGGGTTTATTGTTTTGGTGGGAAATTTTAGCCGTACAACGTCGGGCATTACATGTTAGTTTCTCTGGGTATTTTTGTATCTCGAGCTGATCTGTCATCACAGGTGTCGAGCTGGCGTATCTAATTCCACTTAAGCCGTAGCTAGGGGCCTTGTGGATACTTCATATTCTCCACATGAACAGCTGCAATAAAAGCGCGGCTGAGATATTAAGGTTACGTCCGCGACTCCATCTCTGTGTCAGTCTTTGCTTCCTATTTGTGAACTCGTATATAAGCTGATTACGCACAGGGATATGTCGGAAGGGTAACATATATTGCACATAATAAACGGCCTTCCTACAATAAATGGATTTGTGAGTCTTTTTCGCCTCCATTTTAGAGAGCGGGATCGTCCTAACCTGTTCAGCTGTCAAATTCTTCCATGGAAGCCAACGGTGTTCATCACCTTCCTTTACTACCCAGTGTCTGATATAATGACCCTATAGAGACAAGAAGAAGCGTGACTATTTTGAAATGTAGGTATCGTGTCGAAATCAAATGTTTACCCCATTAACTGCCTTTCTATACAGCCACATATATAGAGGGATTAAAAAATTTGCTCGGAACCCTGTCAAATATCTTCTCACAACATAACTTGGCACAAATCTACTGTCTATATGGCAGTTAATCTCAGATCACGTGACCAAAGCGAATCCATTTATATCCCGTACCTTTAGTTATGAAGCAAAAATCAGAGCCATTTCAAATTAGTCACGATTCCACTATTTACAGTACTGATCCTTCTGTAGTTGGACTGTTTGTTAATTATTTACTTGGGTAGATCTGTCGTGGTGTCGTCAAAAACCTATCTTTACTAATCCGATGAATTTAAGAAAATTGAGCACTGGGTATTTGCCAATAAAATTTTGTCTGTGTATTATAGCTTCTCTGTGAATATAGTCTGTCATTACTTCCGGTGCGCAAAGTTTCTGTAAATCATAACCTTCAGAATTGGTAATAATGATAACTTGGTTGATTGGCTTTATGTTAAAATTAAAAGGCTCAGAAAAAAACCCTCAAGCCATTTGCTCGAAGAAATTATACAGGAATACAACCATGAAATATCCGTCGCAATATACTTGTAGCTGTATCGATACCAATCTAGTTTGTACGTGTAACATGTAACATGTCCAGCTCCCATAACCATACCATGCCTGGGGTTTTGGGATCTATAAGTCCTACCAGAAATGTAACAAAATTAAAGGTGACGTCATGTTCTAAAAAATTTTAGGAGGCCGATTTTTCAGTCAGACTTTTCAAAATTTTCAGTCATACAATTTTTTTCCGGAAAACAGAATAATAAATTAGGAAATAATTATTTGATGTGAACTCAAATACTTATACCCAATTTTCTTAATAAACAAACAAACAAAACATGAAGAAAAACGAAGTAAACATCACTTTTCTTGTTCCCCTCTTGGTCGCCATTTTGAATTTAACTATATGATACTCTGCTGGGAGGGATTGCAAATAGCCTCAAAATAACCCTCAGTTTGATGATCTATAAAGCCCTGCGTGTCATCTTTCAATATTGTGTCGTTTCGGAGATATAGAGTTGATAGTTTGGTAGGCCTGGTAAGGTTGCCTATATCTAGGACATTTTCTCAGGCAAGGCATATATTCCAAGAGAGATTGTGGGTCTATTAGAAGGAAGTTATTTCCCCTGGTACATTCTTTTCCTTTAAACCTGCCCCAAGAGTAACAGCAGTGGAGATCTTGGATGAATTAGTTCTAGTATAACTTGCCGTAAATGTTTTAACACTCACATATTCAGCACCTGAACAACCCCTCACTGGATGTGTAACACATCTATCACACCAAACTCCACGACTGCTACGACCGTCCCGACAACGCCGATTCTATAATTCTTGTGAAATGTGTGTGAGTCGGGGTAGAATCGTGTAAAAATAAACGAATTTCGGTTTAAAAATTATACATTCCCGTTGTTGCCACGACTCTCCCCGATTGTACCACGACTGAGCCTCGGCAGTCCCGATCTAGCCACGTTCCAGCCACGACAGTACCCCGATTATACCCACGATTCTCACGACTGAGCCCCGACAGTACCACGACTACCCGTTCGTGCCACGTTCTCGCCAAGACAGAGCCACGATCTATCCGATTGCGCCACGACACAGCCCCGATCGATGACGATCGATCTCTACCACGTGTGCGCCAAGACCTATATATACAGCCGATTTTCAAGCAGACCCCATTCTAGTTCTCACCATGGTGAATGTCGTGGCTAGATCGTGTCTCTTACGTGGCCCGAACGTGTGAGTCGTGGCACAATCGGGTTAAGTCGTGGTATATTCTTGGCGCAATCGGGGCACTAACGTGGCTGTGTCGGATGCGTCTTGGCCTGGTCGTGGCTCTGTTGTCGTGTAGTCGGGAGAAGCAAGACCCTCGAAGCGTCCACGATTGGGCCACGACCAATCCGACTGCAACACGACTGAGCCAATTACAACACATATAATGGAAGTGGGAAGAGGTGCCGACATACTGACTGCGTCACATGACTTCACAGAATAGTCTTCTGGTTAACCTATTCTAAAGCACATACCAAGAATCTAACGATTAGTGATATGTGTTGTATCTCAGGTAAGCTTTTATTGTACCTGTTCATGTGGCAACTTGGATGATATGACCACACGGCCCCTAGCACCGGCATAAGCGGTATTAGATACAAATCTAGAGAGCTATGATGGAAATGCTCTGACAACTCGTATACTGGTAATTGGTGAGCTGTTTCGCTGTGACAACTCGTACATTGGAGATTGGTGAGCTGTATCGTCGTCAGATGTAAATGACGGCATTTATGCCCCGACTATCCCGACGGCACCACGTCCTCACTACGTCCTAGCCACGATTTTTGAGAATCGTGAGAGTTTCCCGATTATTAAGCTCCGACCTAAAAAGTCGTGGCACCCCTCCCGACCGTTCCCGATCCTCACGAACATGCCACGACTAGCCCCGATCACGCCACGACCTTCCCTACTTGGCCACGACTTTTCACCCGATTTTCCATATTTTTGAATCGGGACGGTCGTGGCACGGTCGGGAAGCCCGGTGTGATAGTAGTTTAAGAGAACATTCAAGAACTGAATTCAACATAGATTTGACAGTTTGAAGGATTTGCGCTTGCCGGGAACAACAGAGGTGTTAAGAATGTCAGATTTCGTTTATGTTGGAGTACGTCTGCGGGGATTTGAGGAAATTGAAATATTGTTGCTAATTCAATATGTTCCATATATCATTGGGAAAGTTACACTAACAGTTCTTGAGATATTTGCGAACAATTTTGTCATTTCTGTAAAAACGTGAATTCTATAGCGAACTGTATCGATCCCTTGAAATGTCTGGGGAACTAAATTTAGCTTCGTGTCAGACTTTGCTTCCGATTTGTGAACTCGTATATAGGCTGATTACGTTGCGCACAGGGATGTGTCGGAAAGGTAACATATATTGCTCATAATAAACGGCCTTCCTACAATAAATAGATTTGTTAGCCGATATTTTACGGTTCGCAATCTGGTACAAGATATACAATACGAATTTCTCTCCACAATTTGGCCTCCTATTGACCCCACCGTCTTTTGTGAAGAGGGATTTCATAATTATTCCAACAGTTTCCTATTTCACGATCGCTCTACTGAGCTATCGTAGTCGTGTCAGAATAAAATCTTTCGTGCATTTGATTTAACCGTATCTGGACTGTGGTTTGGAGGGTTTTGGGGACTGGAGAGCAATGATTCAAAGCGAAAATAAAAAGAGAGATTGACACTTTGTGACTGGGTAGCTGGTCTTATTTGAACCATTTTGAACATTTTTGCATAACTTTCCAAACAAAGCATTGTGGAGAAATCCAAGATGGCGACCATGTGGGTAAATCTAAAAGACTGCATTTCGCCGTTTTTCTTCAAAATTTTGTCTGCTTTGAAAGTGCCGAATACTTTTCACTTCATATCAAATCGTTAGTGTCTAATTCATTTGCATTCTTTTTCTAGAAAATTCGGTCCGACAAAACGATCAGAGCTACAGTATTGTTTTAATATGATGTTTCTGTCACAGCCATAATGTGGCCAGATTATTCCATACCTTACTTTGTATGAGAACGGCGTGAGACTGTTATCTTGAGGTGCATGCCTTCCCTTCATTAACCCTACCTGACCTGATTTTTGTTCCTATCGCATGAACGACGAAAACTTGAGAGCTGACACTCAGTGACTTTGTATAGTTTATCATATCGGGGTCATTTTGAAGCTATTTGCATAAGCAGAGGATTATGGGTCAATTCAAAATGGCGACTATGTGGTGTACCAGAAAAGTGATGTTTTTATCATTTTTCTTCAACATTTTTGCTTTTCTGCGAGCAAACGTGAGCAAAAGCTATTTCATTTCACACTAGATTATGTTTTACTAATTTATCATGCAGTTTTTGCGAAAATAATATGAAAAATCGTCCAAAACATATCTTTTTCAAAATGACGTAACTGTGACGTCATCATGGCGGCCATCTTGGATTTTTTTTACATTTTTTACTAGAGCTTGGCCCAAAGATATAGTGTGGCAAGTTTCAGCACTCTAGCCTTAGAGATAGCGAAATATATGGGGGCACTGTCCGTCCATCCTCAGGCTGCGGTACACCCCAAATCGCCCAGGCCATGCAGACAGGGTTAACACAATCCTTTGTCTGCATATACACAGACAGGGGAACAATGCCTATCAGGGTATCATTTTGTGGTGAAAATTCATTCATCAAACCTCGATCCGTTTTCCGATTTTTACAAACAGCTCCGAATCTATTCTCACCCACAAACAACTGCAATGAGTTTTTCGGGAAACCTTTCATCCAATTTAGTTTCTATCTATGCAGTTTTGTTAACCATGTATGTCATTATACGTTTCAATTACCGATATGTCATCAATAGCATCAGTGCAGACAAACGCAAACGAATGTTTTTGGGGTAGAGCAGTTTTACAAAATTACAGAGCTGTGACGCGGTTTATCAACACAGCGGCGGACTTTTCAGGGGGAAAAAAATCAGGGAGATGACCTCTGCAATATTCAAATTTGATTGGCTATTCCAAGGATTGAGCATTTCCTGTTTGAAAAGCAATACAATTACAGTTGCCATATTTGGAGACGAAAGAAAACCTTCGCTGCATTATGTTATTCAGCTTTCATCTGGATAGGTAATCTATGGCATAAATTTCATTTAAGGTTTGGAGCTTTTATCTCAGAAATGACAAAATTTTGCCGATGTACAGATTAGGCCTACATACTTTTTGACGTTATAACCAACACCGCCGATGACGGGAGAGAGAGTTGGAGTCAGTCACACACATTAGGACAAGATGTTATGGTCTAATATGCAGTCATCAATTACTTCAATTTATGCAGTTATGCAGGAATGTGTTTACCATCCTAACACATGAAATATTCGGTATGATTGTGGGAACGAAGTAATTAACTGTCTCCAAACTAAAAAACAGTCATCAGACTGAGGTGTCATTTACTCAGGCCTGCATTTAAAATCGACTAAACTGGAAATTATGTGACTGTTTCCCATAAAGTACGTAGATGATAATAAATTCCTGACCGCCCATCAATAGGATTTTCGTGATACACAAGCTGTACTGGAAACTTGAACATAGTGATAATGTGAATTGATATGCAGGCAACAGGCAATGGACATGGGCGCATTAAACTTGAAAGTAAGTAATGGCAAAAGTAGTATGGTTAGAAAACCACGAATTCTAAGACTCTTAAGTCGTTTTATGACACGCGTTTCTGTCAAATTTACACGTTTTTTTCTAAACTTTTTTACTGAACATATATCACACGGATTCACAAACATGTAAATGTTTTGTAAATAGGGCACACTTCCATGCAAGCAGGGCACATTTCATTGCAAACATGACGCACGGTTAGTAGCAGAGTACACCTGTATGTAAACATGGCACATGTTTTGTAAACATGGCACGCTTCTCTGTAAACATGGCACGTGTTTTATAACTAAGGCACACTTCTATGTAAACATGGCACATGTTTCTACAATTGACGCACGTTATTTCAATTATGTCATATGTTTTTAAATAAGGATTTCATGCGTTCTTATCATATATGACATGTTTATAAACATATAACCCTGTATTTTGCAAACAGATGTCAGACTATTTTATAACAATATAATCTGTGTCTATCAGAACAAAATAAAGTCGTTTTACAGTGAAACAGAAAATGTCAAAATAATAATCTAATCAGGTTGAACTGTAAAGTCCCTCAACTGCTGAACTTTTCACTCAGCAAGTACGGTCCTCCCAGAATGCACCATTGGGATTTTCTAAAAATACACATTTATTCAATTGCGCCAATCGCCGTAAGGGAAGTCTGGCTATAACAGACAAGCTGTTCGTTACAGAGAGGCCCGTGGTGCAAGGAAATTAGCAATTAGAAAAGAAGAAATAATTAATATAATTCTCGCGTGTATTTAATCTCACTCAGAATCCTTAACGCCTGACAGAGTTCCTGAGCTCCTGGGAGTAGAAGTAATTCAGTGTATCAGTTTGTAATTGCAACGGTTCACTCAAACCAATGAAGCGACTTAACACAGTCTCACGGTCACGCGGTCACAGTCTGCATCAAGATAACAACTTATCGGTTACTGGTATAATGATACCGGTTAAGCGGTATTTCAATTGATATAAGAGGGTTCAACAATTTCGATGGGCATATCAATCTGTGCATCATGCTTCCCATTTGCGTACACTTCGCCATCCATAAGATGGCTCGTATTCTGTTCGGCCTTCATTCGGCGGAGAACAGACTCGAGAAATCTGATGAATTACAGGTTTTTCATACCACTTCGGAAACAGATATTGCCTGGGCTTACAAAAGATATAGGTATGAATAACTTTCGTATCACCCAAGAGGTGTTGTAGATCTGTAATTTTGAACAAGTAGGGCAGCACATGACTCGAAAATGGCGGATTACGTTGGGGTTACGTCGGTATACTTTAGCTGATTGGCTGACGAAATCACGTGGTATTGATTTCAGAAAATTCCCTCTTGCAGTTGCCGAAAGTAGACTGAAAATGGATATACACGATCCCAGGGTCAGTCTTACCGCGTATAGATGACCCAGATGATTACAGGTGGCATGCTTCCGTAAACAGTTGTCCAATTCTGCACGAATGGTCACACAAACCTCCTTATTTGTGGGCTGTAACTGAATGTCTGGTAACTGAATTCCTCTTATTCCTTCTTCGCCTCATTCCTTCTCTTTCAGAAGAATACTGTAGAGATAAAGAGGAAGATGAAATCGTTCTACTCTTTGTCTGTTCACCTCGTCCTCATCCTTTCATCTTTCTGCCAGTCAACAGCGTCATCATTATCAGTTTCGAAGTTTGAAGATAATTTAATGTTTGTCTGTTTCTATATAATGTATGTTACACGTTTTTCATAATAAAAGGTTAGAGGAATGGGTCTCGCGAACACGACTGAAATTGCATATATATTTGTCTTTCAAAATTTCTGCAAGTTCGTGACTGAAGTTATTCACATATTTCTTCCTCTATTTCTTTACATTCTTCTTTGTCATCGTCTCATTTTTTGTCTTTGCCATTGTTTCTACTGAATAACATAGGGCCGGATGCCAAGCTCAATTTTGCATTTGTTGGACGTTAACTTCACCAATGGTAATTAACCTAGGATTGAGGGCTCCCCACTAGCATGCCCAGCCAGGGATGTGGAAGTCACATTCCCCGCAAATAATTTTTGTCTGATTTCACGTGCTTGAAATATTGGGGTGTGGAATAGAGTATATTGATGGAAAACCTGGAATATTGCTTGAGACATTAGGCCCCTTCCCACCCCTACCTCGCCCTTAGAGGACGCCCCCACCCAAATCAACACGTTAGCGGCAGAAATGAGACCCTATGTGCCTAGTTTTACTAACTTGCTTGTGATTTTGTGCTATAGGCCCGACATATCAACACTTCATATTTTGTATGTGTACAGTATAGCATCCTCATTGACAGAATCCTCTAACACACTGGATTTTACCGACATTCCGTTCTGATCTGTCTCAGCATCATGTGATGAGGATTCAATGCGCTCGGTATAATTTTGTACACTGGTGTTACAGGTCACCTTCATCATACTGTATTAATGACCATGAACTTGTACATGTATCACTTTCATATTGAATGGTGATGGCTGATGAGAATATTGCACACAATGGAACAAATGGCTGGATTCCAGCAAATAAAAAGTTCATGTTACGTAATCGTAAACAACATACAATTAATAATACTCTCAAATAATTATGTTTATTCCTTGTCGACATCAATATATTACAGACAATATTATGACTGAATCATGGTAACAGATATTCAAGGGTATATATGTCTACACTAAACTGAAGGAGACCCATGATGCTTATTATATTATGTTGTAAAACTTCACTTGCTAATCTCGATGATTTTGCTTATTGTGAAAATATATGAAGTTATGAAAAAAAATATAGTATGATTGCCCATTGCCCTCAAATTAGAAATATCTTCAGCAGCTAAAGTTAAGCCAACCATAACAATATATAACACCATGGTATTGTTGTTATATCACCCAGGTATTGATCTTTGGTTAAGAATGTAATGAGATACATATACCTGTTCTTTGTGTTATTCTGTATGCAGTTCATTCTATATATATTTTATACATGTACATATACCAGAAGTGGAATTGAAATTTGAATACAATAATCAAAATATCAGGAAATGAAGTCTTTGTTTCTAGAAGCTAAATCATTTTAGACACATTCAAGTCCTCACCTGGTCAAGGGAGATAAGTTTGTAAAAAAAAGTATAGATCCACACTGCTGCAGACCAAAAAGTGTTATGACCTTTGATGATATTTGTGGAGCATGCTGCAGGACTTCAACTTCCATGAATCTGATATTATCCACACAATCTCATTCTACATGATATTTTTGTCATAGCACCGATAAGCTAGGTCCCTTCATTTATGTGTTCTAGATCCAGGAAATATTGGGAGCTGCAGGTTTTGTAAAAGTTAGATTCAATTATTCTGAGTGAAGGAATGAAGTCCGGCATGGTTGTTTTAAATTAGAACTGGGCATCCTTGGAAATGTCTGACCGATTGACACACGTATCACTCTGCCGGTGGTCATTACATGCGTAATGTTTATTTCCTGCGGAATCAGCTGATAGCCATTGGTTGGTGGGGGGAGGTGGGGGGGGGTTGTGGTCAATCACTGGCTCTGATTTTCATCACCTCTGTCATTCCACACCTTTCTGACACAGCTGAACCAATCGATAATCTGTATTGGTTTTTCCATTTCATCCAGTACATCCATTGTGTAACAGTCCTGTTGCATCTGATATCAGAAGTACTGCATCCATGACCTGCAGGTTGGAATCAATTGTATACATATTTAATATCAAAACTCATTTCATTAAAAATGTTTCTGGCCTTCATTATATTTCATTCTTTCGTCATACACAACAAGATGAAATCCATCATACCACTTCGCACCTTTAATACGTGTACTTAATAGAACTGGGACCTGACCATATTACAAGAATTTGCAAAAGTATGAAATGAGAACTGAGTACTATGAGAACTTAATCCAATCTATGAGTGATCAATAATATGAATCCTGATGAACGATGATGGATCCTGACCACTGGTTGGATTGTTGGAGTTCATGTTAGTGGCATGAGCATGATAAGAATCCAGGATATTATAATCTAGAACAGGATTGTTTATATCAGTAACTTCTCTATGGAGCAATATTTTGACAAACGAAAATTAGATCACAAAAGAAAATACGTATACTGTGTTTGAGGAATATTTCTGTCTCCCCAATGGAAGGTGAAATTTGAATGAATGGTCTGTGTTGTCAGTGTGTCTGATGTCCCCCTTGCCAAGACAAGAATTTTTTTTTTGTCGAATTGTCTTCTGTTCAAGTCATTTGGCAGCGGTAAAACCTGAAATGTATTTTATCATCTCCTTCTTTCATCTAGTGATAGTGTCTGTTTGGTTCCAGATCACGGGGACTGAACAAAGCATGTGAAATGTGATCGTATGGCAAATAAATGCCCAGTGGTATGTCCTAGGTTTAAAACTGAACTAAAAAAAAAAAATCTTCATTACAATAATGCTGGTAAATTAATGCCAAAATAAATAGCGCAACCCACCAAGGAAATATATTTTATCAGCAAAATTTAGAATAACTGTTTTTAAACAACCAGGCTGGTGGATATCAATCATCAACTGAAAAGAAAAAAAATATCTGAAAAATCAGGGCATCGTCGATTGTGCTGTCGTCTTCCAGTCAGTGCGTGCATGACCTCGGCTCCAGTGCATTTGATATGCAACAACAACAACTTGGACTATTTGGTTGGCTTCGACATAAGTCATCAGCCGACAAATACTTTACGATGACGAGTGGTGTATTAGGAATCATTGTGTTGTAATGACATAAAATGGCGGCAATAAACTTACCAGAAAAACGGCAAAAATCGCATTGTCCATCTCTACAAGCTGGAGAGCCGCCATGTTGAATCTCCCGGTGGAAGCGGTCAACCTGACTCCCTAATCCCCAATCTCGAACCAGAGCTTGCCTAATCCCCTCTCATTACGTGTAACTCGTGAAGCATGATGGGAGGTGGAACCCGACTACAGAAGCAAGGCCCATTGAAATGCATCTGCAATTAGAGTTCCCAAATATTTCGATAGTGTCCAAAAACTTGGCTTCAAATTTCGTCGCGAACCATGGCAATCCCTATTGGAAATCTCACGAGCCGTGATAATTATTTGGCGGGAGATTTCACGTTGCTCTCCTATAGACCTCCGTCTGATCGACGGAGGTAACAAATAACCGGATTACATGCTGCCCGACGTCGTAAATTTTTCCCACCTCTTGCATATCACTCCAGTTTATTACCTGTATATGGCACGATTCTGTTGGTGGACTGTTAGTTCACGAGGTCCGCCCTCTGTACATGTCACTCGACAAATATATGTGGGTTTATTGTTTTGGTGGGAAATTTAAGCCGTACGACGTCGGGCATTACAGGTTAGTTTCTCTGAGTATTCTTGTATCTCGAGCTGATCTATCATAGCTCTCGAGCTAGCGTATCTAATTCCACTTAAGCCGGTGCTAGGGGGCGTGTGAATACTTCATAATCTCCACATGAGCATCTGCAATAAAAGCGCGGCTGAGATACCAAGGTTACGTCCGAGACTTCACCGTATTCTCGGGTCTGAATGTTAGGTCACGAGGGATGCATTTCTGTAGACTCATATGATTGCATTTTAGTCGTCAGACGTCGTCAATTTTCCCATCTCTTACATATCACTCCAATACACAATCACACGACAGGAGAAATGTGACAGCATTCATAAAGCCTGGTTTTGTAATCTCGTTAACAACTGATGTATGGCAAAGCAATATATTACACAACATTTGATTACACAGTAAATGTCCATCATCAATAAAATCCATATATGCACATATTATACGACAAGAGCACGTATATGAGTAACGGAGTATATCTCGTAATACCATGGTTAAACTCGATGCTAAAGAGATAAATCGTGCTGTCCTGTGAACTATTAAAACGTAAATTGATTTCTTCATATGGGTGTTTGATATCGCATGCAAATAACCCAAGGGCTTTGTCATGTGTCTTTCACATCTCTTAGTTCACACGTTGAACGGTTGAATCGATACGGACTATTACCATAATATGATACACTACTTGAATAGAAATAATAGAACTCACTAGTTAGTTGTCTCATGAAATATAATATATTGTGACTGTATGCAGTGTGACATTTTGTCTCATCGTCCCTATATTCATGGTTCGTCTGGGCGGAGTACAGACTTGCTCATTGTGAGATGATACTATCTCGATCAGCCGATATTCTTTATTAGCTGGTGTACTGAATAACTGTTTTCTGATTTTATAAAGTTAATTTCAGACCAATACTTATTTTTCGATACATTGCCTATCTTGACAAACATCATGCTGGAAAATATTAACCAATAATTCAAACCAAATGAAAATAAAAGTGATGACTAAAGTCTGTATGTGCAGGGAACTTTGGATATGTCGTCAAGCCTGGTCCTATCATATGTTCAGTTCATTGATATGATTCAGGTGTCAGTCTCCTGTGTGTCTGCTTCCATCATCTCGAAGCATACAGTAAACGCATCAATATCCGACCCCCATCTGCACTCGTATTATGTAGCGGGGTAGGATGGCAGGCTTCATATTAATTATAGCTTGTATTAAGGATCTGGACCAGTGAGCTTCTCTCGCATCTAGTTGGTGTCGCTGGATAGGCGTTCAGCATTTTCTTCTGAGTTTTATTCAAGTCTTAGATCCGTGTCCATATCGTCGTTCAGTTAGAATTCTTCCAAGTGTGCAGTGATTGAATGCATTATCCAATCAGCTTTCAGCTAATGGATAAACATGGGTAGCCAGACTATTCCATCCACTTCTCCAGACTAGTATACCCGTATGTGGAATGAGTCATGAATGAAATTTTCCTCAAATCCTCACAATTGCAACCGTTTATCCTCCCCGAATGATTCTTTACTACTCTCAATATTGAATACTTGAATGGTATGCATAACATGGCCACCCATGTAACCATCCACGTGACTTGCGAGGTAGCTTTTAGTTGGCTAACGTTAACGTTTCAAACGAATTCAGATCTATGTCGAATGCTTCTTATATAGATTAAATATTATCAACATGAATAGACTTTTCATAGCATAATTTATAAACAAGCACAAGATGTAATGAACCGTGGGTATATGATATTTGATCTGCATTGCCAATGGTAAGCTGCATCGACGGGATAGATCTATACGGTATCATTGATAACCTTAATGCCAAGGTGAAGCAGAACGCTGGCGCTATTCAGCCTTTGCACTTTATCGTTGTAATCTAGTTATGAATTAACATTTTTCCTCTGGGACGACGTCTTCGGTAGTATTCCGTACACACAAGACTGCATATATGATCAATCTATATGCATGAAAACAAAGCCCAATCCAAGAAGCCGAATGCATTATACATAAGGAAGGAGAATTCGGTCGAGAGATGTACAATTTGGCCAGAGCTATGGCAAGCCAAAGTGCTTTTTATTCGAGAATTTCCGATATCGGAATTAAAATTTCCGATAACGGAATTAAAATTTCCGATATCGGATATTCATGACCTTCAATTTCCGATATCGGAAATTGAATTCTCGATATCGGAAATTGCAATTTCCGATATCGGAAATTAGAATTTTCGATATCGGAAATTGAATTTCCGATATCGGGAATTGCAATTTCCGATATCGGGAATTGCAATTTCCGATATCGGGAATTCGGGGAGAATTCCCGATATCGGAAATTCAATTCCCGATATCGGAAATTCAATTTCCGATATCGAAAATTCAATTTCCGATATCGGAAATGCAATTTCCGATATCGGGAATTGTCACCAAATTCCCGATATCGGAAATTGCAACTCTAGGGTGCACTCCACACTTGCCACGGTTTCTTACAAAGTGGTGTCTCCCTAAGTTTATAATAGGGAAGGTCGCCCGATTTTGACAACAAGGTAATTCTTCTTACCTTACTACTAACTGATATCTATAGTATCACCCAGCTGGACATAACCATCTCTCCAAATGAGGATATAATAATTGCTTGTTGATCGCACCCACTCGCCTCTACAGAGTTAATCGTGTCCGGAAGTGAATATCTGGCGGACCAAAATCCGCACTTTTTCGGGAAGCGAAAATGATGATTCCTTCATAGCCATAACATTTTACAAAAAGACGAGTAGGTCGACCCCCGTTTTTTTCGCCATTTTAAATTATCCTTTGGACGGGAAACACTGGAACATACATAAAAAGAAAATCATTTCATACGTTTTCGCTGGGTTGCGGGTAGAATTTGACACATTTTCATATATTTTATGGAGTTTTCCAGAAAATTTGAAGAAGGGTTACGGAGGATTGTACGTGTTTCCTTTTCAATTTCAATAGCTCACAAGTCTCCTGAAATAAGGGCACTAGTGTGCCTATTTAGAAAATATATACTTTTACAAGGTTTTTGTTAAAGATTTTACATCTATTTATGGCCGAAGATCCTGCCTGTTTCTAGCCGCACATCATTTAGGTGTGGAATGCACCCCTAGGTTTTGTAAAGCTTTCAGCTTTCATTTCCGATATCGGAAATTCGGTGACAATTTTCGATATGGAAAATTCTATTTCCGATATGGGAAATTGAATTTCCGATATCGGAAATTGAATTCCCGATATGGGAAATTGAATTCCCGATATCGGAAATTGAATTCCCGATATGGGAAATTCTATTTCCGATATCGAAAATTGTCACTGAATTTCCGATATCGGAAATTCTAATTCCCGATATCGGAAATTCAATTTCCGATATCGGAAATTCTAATTCCCGATATCGGAAATTCAATTTCCGATATCGGGAATTGAATTCCCGATATCGGAAATTCGGAATAAAAAGCGCTTTGGCTTGCCATACAGAGCTGTAGTCTACAAAATCTTTCACGTATTCCTTATACCACTTTTCACAGCAAAGATTCTCCAATGTGTTTCTCATAACTAATTATAAACACATGTTTTCCACTGGTATAGTGGACCCATGACTGCAAACCAGGTGCCTGACTTGATTAAACAAATCCAGTCTGCGCAGAAACAGAAACATCTGCGTATCTACCGAAATAGCGATATTTAAAGGAAATTTAACTGAAAAAGGAAATATAAGCGATAAATAGAACAGTTCTGAGAGTATGTTTTCATTAGATAATGTGTTTTCCAAATTTTGAGGCAATACGATCTCAACGAAGTAACGCTGGCAAACAGACTTAGCGAATCAGCTTCTCGGCCTCACCTATGTCTCCTAAACTAAGGCCAGCCCGACCCCCCAAACTCTCATTTATTCCAAATGCTTACATCGGGCTACACATATTGGACCCACCCACTACCCTCGGGGAGCATGTCCCCACCCCTGGGACCCCAGGACCAAGTGAATGTTAAAGTTTTGGACTTGGAAAATTCCGGACCACAGCTTCTCGGCCTCACCTATGTCTCCAAAACTAAGGTCAGCCCGACCCCCCGAACTCTCATCTATTCCAAATGCTTACATCTGGCTACACTTATTGAACCCATCCACTACCCTCAGGATGCAGGTCCCCATCCCTGGGGCACCGAGCCCCACCCCATATCTCCTAAAGTAAGCTTTGCCCGACCCCATACCCTCATATAGTTTGGGAGCTCAGACCATCCTGTACACTTATTCAACCCGGCCACTAACCCCGGGAGCATGTCCCTACCCCTAGGGCACATGTCCCACCCTATATCTTCTAAACTAAGCATTGCCCGACCCCATACCATCATATTTTCCCACAGCTTACATGATCCTATACACTTATTCAACTCATGCGCTACCCATGGAAGCCTGCATGTCCCTACCCTCGGGGCACTGTGCCCTACCATCCATCATATAAACTAAGCTTCGCCCGATCTCATATCCTCATATTTTCCTGAAGCTTACATCATGCTACACTCCATACCCTCATATTTCAATTTCTAATTTTACATCTCTTATATGTGATACTAACACGTTATTAGGCATGAGATGCAGTGTACATTGTATATACAGGCATACATACCAAATCACCTACAGTATATTCCTTTATAGTATTTAGTAATAGTTTGGTGACAATATTTTATTTCAGAACTGCAATATCAAAATAACCGGCGGGGGAATCCCGCAGTACCGAACCCCTGTTAGTTTTTAATTTCGACGCCATTTCCTTAAATTTTGCTATCAAATTCTGGTTGACCCTGAAGCTTTTGCACAACCACATCTGTGTCCACACATTTAACTTACTATGTTAATTAAAACTGAGTTTGAATCATTTTGTGATGTCTCCGTCTTTACTAGTGCACATTATTATGGAGCATTACAGTATGATTGAACACAGTTATCATTCTTTTATTTGCATACAAATGTGAGGGTTTACCACAGTGCTGGTGTCATATTGCATACTGGAAATGATAGATTTACTCCAACTATTGCATTGTTATTAGCTTTGTTTGTCCACATATCATCACACAAAGTTACACCAAGAACATGCTCCAAATTGCACACCTATTGTTCGTAAACAAACATGTACATGTATTTATCAGATCTTTGCAATGGGATGTGCTTACTTTCGAAAAAAAAATGTAATCTTTATTGGAAGTTTTATAATATAGTTCCTCCTTCAATCCAACCTCAACATCACTAATATAGAAATCATATTTCTTAACAAATGTATTGTTATTTTAAATGATGTGCATTGCCCATGATGTGCAACCTCAAGTGATGTGCCACCCTGAAGGGCTCGATCTTTTTGCGAAGCTGCATGTTAATCTATTAGATTGATATTTTCAATCCAATAAATGATTGGTCACTAATTTCAATCTGATAGATTAAATTTCAATCTAATTATTTTAGAGAGAAATACTGGACTGATCGGGGGTCCTAGGTATATGGCAGCAGGGAATACCCAGAGTGAGGGCATGATACAGGGGGTATAGACGTAAATTCGCTATTGGGCTATAGCTCTTGAGACCACAGGGTAGAGACATGACTTGGTACAACTTACCATGACCTCTGATTACCTATACCCGGGGTTTTGTAGGGGATCCAACTGACAACTGCTCAAATGAGGAAAGAGGTTGATTACTGATTCAACACTGATTCTCCCAGGTGATAACCTGTATGCATCATGTCACAATTTCACTACTGCGGAATCCTTATTGGGGATTGAGCGAAATCAAATCACACAATTTTTTAAATGTAATGTTCTAAGCTTGGGGGCATATTTATTGATGAATGACAGACGACTGGAAAAAGACAAATGAATGAACGATACAATAATAATAATCGTCTACTAATCATGCCGTTTTTAGGGAGAGCTTTCTAAACAGCGCTTCAGAGATAAACAAGCATATACTCTGCTTCAGGACGATGACAAAAACTGAACCAGAAATGTAATTGAAAACTGGCTGATGTTAGATCCTCTCTGAGGGCTTCAAATTCAAGTCTCATTTCAAAAAACGTATGGCCAACTGATTCCCCGGGGTGATATTCGATATGTGTTACCGGTACGCTGAAAACTGACAATGATAGAGGTTCTCTTAAAATCACGAGCGTAGATTGTAGAAATACTGGGAGGCAAATGCCATACGAACGGACAAATCGGCCTCCTGGGAAATGTGATGTATTGCTCTGTCCGATGGCATTCCAAAACAAGTTGCATGAAAATAGCTGAAAAAGACGGCAATGAATAATACATCGAAAAGAGTACAGACGAATAGCTCCATTTGTGTCTTATTTCAAACATGATTTTAAAAAAACACGACAAACCGCTTCCGTTTTAGTTTAAGACCGATAGGTCTTCTGGGCAACCTCGGAACAGGATTGTCTCCCATTATGCCAGACTGGGCACCCCTACCAGAATTTAATTATTCATGTAGCCCAGAACCAAAACATCATTTTACAAACGTACATTTACCAGGCCAGTCTTCTTTATCATATAGTTATTTAATTCCACGCTGCTATAGATGTGTGATAGGTTTTGATTTCGATTAAAAACGATGTCCAATTTTTTTTCTTTTTCAAAAATAAATTCCGTTGGCTCTTAGCAAGATGAACTGTTTTGTCGATAACTAATTATGGATCATTTGCGTACGCTTCGCCATCCTTAACTCTTACCGCGTATAAATGACCGAGGTGGTTACAGATTGATTATGGGTTCGTTTAGGCCTACCTGTACTGATGTTTGCAAAACATGCTTAGTTAGGCCCAATATTGCTGCCTGATTCAGGAATAATTAGCGAAACACATCAGAAAATGTCGCCAGTTTTAGGCCGCTCCTCGCGCAGTGATATTTCAGATTAGCCCCGCGCGGAGAGTGTCAAAAGATGTTTTCGTGCCGAAGATGACTGACGTATGGCAAAGTACTATCTCGATCAAACAAATGACGGACTTTCATATTCTTTTATCAGCTGGTGTACTGAATAACTGTTTCCTTAATTTGATAGAGTTAATTTCTCTCCTCTCATTTTTATTGCACGTTACATTGCTTATCTTGACGAACATTATGCTGGAGAAATATTAATCAATAATTCAAACCGAATAAAAAAAGTGATGACTAAAGTCGGTATGTGAGCTAAGATATAAGCATCTGGAACAGCTTCAGGTGAGTATGTCGTTATTAGCCCGGTCCTATCGGATTTTCAGTTTTCTGATATGATCGAGGTGTCAGTCTTCAATTTCTCTGCTTCCATCATTTGGACTCAGAAGCATACAGTAAAAACATCAATATATGGCCTTCATCTGTACATTTAACTGTACTCGTAGTATGTTGCAGGGTAGGATAGCAGGCTTCATCATAATTATAGCTTATATTAAGGATCGCAATCTGTTCCAGTGAGCTTTTCTCGCATCTAGTTGGTGTCGTTGGAAAGGCGTTCAGACGCGTCGTCGGTTCAGCATTGTCTTCCGAGTTCTATTCAAGTCCTGATTTTAGATCCGTGTCCATATCGTCGTCTATCTAAAATTCTTCCGTATGTTACATTGGTCGAACGCGTTATCCTATCAGCTTTCAGATTGGCGGATGTACACTATGGCCACCCATGTATAGCATACATTTGGCCTTGCGAGGAATGTATTTCGTTGGCTAATGTTCAAAATGATTTAACATCTGTGTCAAAGGCTACTGACAGTGAGTAAATATTAGCAGCATGAATACACTTTTCATAACATTATTTATTAAAAAAAAGACGAGCTCAATATATAGTGGACCGTAAGTATATGACATTTGAACGGCATTGCCAATACTAAGTTGCATCGACGGGATAGATCTACACGGTATCATTGATAACCTTAATGCCAAGGTGAAGCAGAACGCTGGCGCTATCCAGCCGTTGCACTTTATCGTTTTAATCTAGTTATATGAATTCACATTTCATCCTCGAGGGCGACGTCTTCGGTAGTATTTCGTACACAGGACTGCATAATGATATATCTATATGCATGAAAAAGAAAACCCAACCCAAGAAGTCGACACCATGAGCATGCATTATACATAAGGAAAGAGATTTCGGTCCAGAGATGTACCATTTGACCATAGCTGTAGTCCGCGAATCCACGCCTTTCAGATCAGAGATTCGCCAATGTCTTTCCCACAACTAATTATAAATACAGTATGTTTTCCACCTGTACATGTTTATTGCGAAAGGAGAAGAACTTGGTTTAAGACTAACCAAACTGAACTGGGAAAGCAATAGCTATAAGATAAGATAGCTATTGTTGTGTTGTATATTTTTCATGTCAACGCTAAATTTCTTGACCTGCCGCTACGGCCATTGGAAGAAAATCAATGGAGATGTGACCACACATATGTGTTATATGATTATTAATTGCGGTATTGATCAATACATTTGTGTTTCTTGGAAAAGCATTATTCCAATAGTTCACAGTAAATTGTCGCAATAAAATATTGGACTGATGAAATTTATTGGATGGATTGCCGATCAGGTCACGCTGGCGAATTAATTGCTGTAGATATGCCGATTATCTCTGTATACCAGTAGTAAGCATGCAACTATAGGACCCCGTGATATCTACCATTAGGTAATCAATGTTTATAACAATAGATATCACTGTGCATGGTTGATTTCTGAGAGGTCCTACCGACGTTTGATGTGAGGCCTCGTGAAACTCGCAAACACCAACTTGTGCTTAGTTTATCGACATCGACCTATAAGATTCACTTGTTGCCGATTTCTTCGTGGTCGACTGTCAAGTGGATGCCCTCCCCCATCCCCGGTGCACTCACCACCACCCTAGGAGAAGATGGCAACAGACAATACACAGGTGTGGAGGCCTGATGTAGAGGGTATGGTCGTAATTTCGCTATTGGACCATAGCTCTTGTGACCACAGGGTAGAAACATTGCTTGATGCAACTTACCATGGATCCTGCAGACCCAACTAGAGGCCTACCCTGGTCTGGGCAGGGGATCCAACTGACAACTGCGTAAATAGAGAAGGAGATATAATAACACGAAAGTATTATAGTAGAAATTTTATTAGAAACCCTCGTGAATATGAACAACTGATTCTCCGGGGTGATAATCGGTATGTATCATGTCACTATTCCACGCTGAATAAAGTGACTTTCGTTAAAATCCGCCAAGCAGAAGCTAGTAACCGGGTGAGAATCATTCCTAGGGCATTCCTGAATACGAAAACTTATTTGCCACCTCGGGAAATCGATTCTGTGATGTTGGAAGTCATACTTTTCAATCAACCATAAAAGCCAGTATAAATCATATCTGTTCCATCAGCTTTCAGTCAGCCTCTTCGGGTATAAGACTGAAACGAACAAGTGTTATGTTGTCCAACTTTCCAGCCTCATAGTCGATCGTTTTAGGCTCATTTTAAAAACTAGTTACATAACCGTGTGTTCATAACATCACAAGGGAATTCAAAATGACGACCCACTGGGGTCAAATACAAATACCTTTTTTTTTCTCACATTGTTCCCACTTTTGTAGCTTCTTTCAGTAAAGATTATATATTCTCAAAATTTAACAGTTCCACATCATAGCCAATCATATAAAGCTCATTTTTACCCTATTTGTGTATTCTTTCACATGAAGCATCGTAAACAAATTCACAATGGCTGTACAAAACAACCAACTCAGTTTTCTACCTCAGTTACATCACTTGTCTAACTGTGACATTTATGGCATCAACGTTTTTCATTCTGGGTCCATTATGTGTGTATTACGTACTTCAAAAATAAACCTCGAAGATGAATTCAGGATGGCAGATATGTGGTGTTATTTGGAATTTGTGTTCTTGGCAGTTGTCCATTTTGAATAATTGTCTTCGCCCCAAAATTCCAAATTTACCCCAAGCCGAGCAATTTATGAGATAATTATCATTTCGAGCCTCAGTTTGAGTCTATTAGTATAATCATGTGCGGGAAGCATCGAGAATAAATTATGGATTATCGCAGACACGATGGCTCCTCAGGGACAACCTTTCTAATCTAGGAAATTTTCATTTCACATTTGACGCGATTGAACTTTCTTCATCATTTCTTTAGGTCCATCATTACGTCCAGAGCGCTTGTACAATCGTTTTCACGATTGCTTTGTTTTACGCAGGCAAACTGCACCTCATGTGAATCATATGTAAGCCCACCTGCGTACGGTAATTCCCCCAAAAAATCGATTACCGGAAGTGATATTTGAGGTGGTAAAACAGAGGGGTGATCGCTTTAGTGCAAATGGCTGAAAGGGCGAAAGTCGGGTATTCAGCGACCCCTTGTTAGCAGGGAATGAATCAACAAGAGTCCAGTTTCCAACACTGGCAGTTTTGAAAACTGTGTTGACGTATAATTGTCTGAAATCCTATTCAAGTGGCCAGGGGTTTGATTACATACAATTGAGCTAATTGGAGTTTGTGAATACTCGAGCATATTGAGCTGAATTACCCTGTTATCCCTCCTACAGCTCTGGATAACACGCGCAACAGATTCAAGATTTAATCCAGAGTGGTCTCCCTTTGAGGAAGTTCATAAAGAAATACGGCAGCAATGTGCGACCATCTTGAAAATGCTTTCCTAGATTAGAAGTTCCAGACTTCAAATAAACAGTTGCAAGTTTAAATGATTAGTCCATGATAGGTTAGACATGCTACATTATTTTTTGTTTGTTTGCTTTTCACTGCCACACGTCAACAAGGGCACATTTAGCGTGAGTGTGATCATTTTCTTTTACAAACGGGAACAGAAAATCGGGGGTGATTGAATTATAACAACTTCCGATCGTATTTTTCTTCATAAATCGTGGGTGATCGATTTTCAATAGGGTAATCGATTTATTAGAGGAATTACCGTAACACACTTTGTTTCCTACCATCATACACGCATGTGAGAAACTTAATTTGTAAAAAAATAATAATGCGCAAATCGCCAATAAAACTTGCATAAAGTTGAGTGGCGTCTGACAGGCATGGCTTTGGCGCTCGTGCTGTGCCATGGAAGACTTTCACTTGGCCATCACGCATGCATCTCATATGAAATATTGCCAACTAATTCTCCAGGGTGATAGTCGATATGTACATGTATTACCGGTTCACTGAATTCTGAAAATGATAGAGGTTCTCCTGAAATCACGAACGTCAATTGTTGCAATACTGTGAGACAAATGCCATACAAACGAGCAAATGGGACTCCTTAGAAGTGTGATGTATTAGTCTGCCAGATGTCATTCTAAAACAAGTTGCAAGAAAATAGCTGAAAAACACGACAATAAATAATACATCGCGGACAGTAAAGACGAATAGCTCCATTTGGTTCTTATTCAAACATGATTTCAAAAAAAATCCACGAGATTCCGTTTCTTTTTTTGTTCAAGACTGATAGCTCTTCTGGGTATACCAAGTGTCAGTTGTTACTAGCAGAAAAACGAATTTGCCACAGGAGGCTACGTTAAAATATCAAGGAAGATTTGCTTGGCAAATTGTGTTTTATGCATTTGTCTGTACAGTACAAAGCCGCTTTATGACACCGCGGTGAAAGGTTCAGATATTCTTGAGGCTTTTCATCGTTTGCTTCAACATAACGAATTCTGTTCTTTTTAGCCTTAATATCCGGTTTGAACGGAAAGAATGCCCAGTAGAAACAAATATCCAATGTTAATAACCCAACTGGGACATTTTCCCCCTAGTTTCAAATCAGGTAAAACATTTTTTCTTAAAGAAGGGACTCTGAAAATGGACACTTTTCCTTGGAAATTATTTCCTTTCACACGTCTTAGAGTCGCTATCAATAATGCACTAATCAAAACCCTCTTAGATACCATATGGTTTGCTTCGCTTTGATAGAGATGTAAAGTGAGGAACCAAGTGGACAAGCATGTAGATGTAAGAAATCACTCGGTCTAAAGATATTTCGATTCTTTGTGGTGCAATAAACTAGCGGCGCTCTGATAGGTTTACTTTGCTCCACTGATGCCGACGACGGCCATCATATAACAACCAATCATCATATAACAACCAATCATCATATAACAACCAATCAGCGCCGCCGGTTTATACCACCATGAAGAATCAGAATATCTCTATCTTTAATCATGCGACTAAAAAACTTTTCTTGATCACGTTCTTCGAGATGGTAACATGTACGAAGATTTGACAAATAACATTTTAGCTGCATGAGAAAATGAGATCGTCAAATCTAAAGCAACCATATTGTTGTGCTTGTTCATCGTAACCGTCCGAGGGGTAACCGATTATAGACCAACTGTTATCGACCGTAGCAACTGAAGTAGTGTAGGACCATCTTGGTCCATTTAGGTAAACCAAGATGGTAAATCAGGGGAATGCCATTTAGACATGTCGTTATGAGAAATTCGTGCGAAATTTTCGCCGATATTCCAAGAGATCCCATAATAAGCCAATCACGACAATTTCTACCTTTTCACTTTGACACTGATTGACGTTTAGTTCACCAATATTAACACCTTCGCCCGGCCCGATCTTTTGATATTTTCTATCCCCAAACAAAGCCAAACTTCTCGGCGGGAATAAAAGCTTTGATGATCCATATACATGCACTGTCTGGGAATGATGCCATTTTTGGATACTGTTTCCTGCATGTTTACTGGTCCACGTGCTACCGTGTGTAATTACTGTGGGCGTGATTTTAGAATTGTTTCACCAAGCTAGCCACCTGATTAGCTAACGAATGTAGTTTGAAATTCGCACGGGATTTACATAGCGCTAAAGTCAGTTATAATATTTCGTGATATTATATCGGAGTTTACTGAGATTGGGCCTGCAACAAGAAAGAATGTTCGATAAGAATAAATGTCCGACATACACGTACATGCTTATGTCTCTACACTATTCTTTATATTATCAAACGCCGGGTGTGGCCTAAACTTGTAATGTGAATATATGTTAACATGAAAATGTATTCGTATGCATGAATGCATGTGTGTGTAAATATGTGTTTTGTATATATGTATGTATTTTATGTATGTATGTATGTAGTAAGTCTTTGTCTTTGTTTGAGTGTGTATATAAATGTCCAAGTTAAATCTGTCAAAAACTAAACGAAATTTCAAATGGACATCAAAATGGAATAAAAATATATTAAAAAAAGGAAAAAAAGAATAAATGTCCGGCTCTTATAATCCAGCTAAGCATTTTTTTTACTTCATCTCAGCTAAGAGGTATCTGCATAAAGAGAAACATATGAAAATGGACAATGTTTCCATAGATATTATTCCTTTCACACCGGTTAACACAAGAGAGAAATAAGAATATAGGTGTCCGAGTTAGCGGACAAAATCTGCTTCAGGACACGCGCTGCTTCAAGAGAACGATAAAACTCCCAGATTTCCGCCTATATTTTATTCATGGGGAAATATTCCCCAAATGTCCTTGTGTTGCAGACCTTTATACCAGACAAAAAGCACTTCAATGTGCACTGCTGTGGATTGGAATACATTTGTTTTGTGAATTCGATGCGCTCTGAAACCGTCTATTCCATTACATCTGCGACGTGATTAGTTTTCCAAGATAAATCATGTGCAGCCTTCAACGCGAGTGTTCGGAGACAGATTGTAGGCTATCTTCGTTGAAGTCAAGGTTATGCACCTTGGAGTATCATTGCGGGTAAAGAGTTAAATTGGAAAGTACAGTTTCCCTGGAAATCCAATCCAATTGAAGCCTGTCGAGATAAAAGGAAGTATTTTTTAGATAGAATTTTTAATACAACAGACACAGCCAATCAGTAGTATCCTTTCAAATTGCATTTCTCTGTGATATCGACTGGAATGAAAATGGTATCGACTCAATCAATGTGCATGTATACAGGACCATTTTGACGATTTCAGTATCATTTATCCAAATTTAATACCAAAAAGACAAACAACCATACTTAGGCTAGCACTTTGAAAGTGGACACTTTTATTCTATTTTTGAATATGATCCAAATGTATACATGTATTTTACCCAAATATGTAACTATTTTTCAAGTATATTTATTTATACGGCCTAAAAAACGATAAAAATATACCCTTCCCCATATACCCAGCGTATAGCTGAAATATTGCTGAACCTTAAACCTTAATTCTCAATTTGTGTTATCAGTATCATCAGAAGTGGATGAAAACTAGAAGTATGCAAGGATGTATTCAGTGTCATCGACGGCATGTTACCCGTTTTAGCGCTTCCAGTTGAAAACATTGCCCCCTAGCGGGAACTGGCCAACTTCCAGGGGAGACAATTTTGGAATGTCAGGCCACGACTCAACAGCCGCGAATGCAACTCCAGCGTCCGGAGTCGAAGCGACGAAGATGGCGCAATGAATCATGGGGGTTTTGTGAGAGGCCGTGACCTTGCACCTGCATATCAATGAAAATCATCAAATTCACGGCTCGCCTATGTTAACTTGTCATGGCGATTTATTTGTACTTCCAAGGAACAAAATATTGTTTACTGTTAGTTACCAGCACTGGTAGCAATAATAATTAATTAATATATCCCTCTAATTTATCCAGGAAGTCTATTCATATGCAAATAAGCACCCAGCTGAATTGTCAGATGCGGCATTCTAAGGATATTCGTTCTTCTCACACTCTTGATGCAAACCTCTCGTCATCAATAATATTTATTCAGCGAAATGTAACCTAAGTTGATACATTTATTTGATTGAACAAGAGAACAGAATTGAGGAAGCCGAAGTGAATGAACTCATCGTCACGAGCGCAATAGCTTTCCCCTTTCGTTTTCTCTCTGGGTCAAGCCGTATAATGGGGCTTGTGCTTCTAAATCTGGTAGCCAATCAATTACCTTTGTGACTCGCTAGTAAAATTCCTGATAGTCCTTATAAGGCACGCCTGCGTATCACGCGATATTTCTGTAGTATTTTGAACTTCGGTTGTAAGAAAATCGAATGTTCATTGGTCGCCAGTGTTGGTTACGTCCTATAATGACCCCCCACGCTTACCGCGGAAAATTGAGGCTTATGACGAGTGGGTCAAAACATTCCTTTGAATTCGACCTGATTCAAACTTGTTGTTGATATATTGTGTAAACATAAAGCCATTCGTATCACCAAATGTCTGTAGTTCGCACGGACATGATAGATTATGGATTTGGGGATTTTAGATGCACAATAAAAAACAAAGACATATATGGTAATATCCTGCCCACCCGTTAGGGGGCCATCAGGTTAGTGGTAAAGCAAATATATGAACTTTCCGCGTTATCTCCCAGAGTTTATAAGGTACCGTAGACCTGGGTCCCCAAAATAAATGAACTTCGTCCATACTCGATTGTAATTCAATAAACGATTTATTGCCCATTTAAGATATCGAACTAATGTGTTAAAAAGACAACAGGAGTCGAAAGTCCAGGTAGACCTTCATTGGGCAGAAGTTTGGATCTAACGCAAAAATGTTGACTCCGATGTGAGCACAACCGGTTTTCTGGGTCACCGTAGCGTACGGCCAGACTGCGTGCTCCAGATAATTCCCATGATTCCTCAGTCTAAATTTAGATAATTCAGCTGCCGACAATTGCCGACTAATAACGACTAATAACGACTGCAAGCCGATCTGCGCACAGTGGAAAAATTGGATTCTGTATTGCGCAGATTTCACATCATACGTCACATGAAGCGTTATAGGCAGGCTGGTGGTGCCATTGCCGTCTACGTAGTCTAAGTGACCCTTGCATACTTCTAGTTCATCCACTTCTGGTATCATGTATTTCACTCAAATCAATCAGCGGGGTACGAGAGGTACAACCTTGTAGACATGTTATGGCGACCACATACACACAATAACCTCCCACACTATTTGAGTCGAGCTTCATACACAGGAAAATGGGGAAAATATTCCGGTCAATTTTTGGACTGCGTCAGCTATAGCTGGAATATAGAATCACATTATATCCTTCTTCTTCTTTTTCTGCTTCTTCTTCTTTCGTAATTTCAACGAATTGATGATTCCTCTAAAATTTCTCTATATGTGGTCGCACGGATGTGGCGGCGTAGGAAATATGTCTTTTAGAAACGATTTCATATAGAAATACCACGCGATCTCGCAGAAAAACGGCATTATTGAAGCGATAACTCACCGTATATATCTATCAAACCTTCCCTGTTTGTAGTGGAGAATGGATATGCAAATAAACTTAAAATCACGCCAATAAAAGTTTAGGTTTTCACGTTTCTTTTTGGTATATAACAATTCAGGCACAACAATCCAAGATCTGCATAAAAGGGTATGTGTTGAAATAAGAAAACAATCGGCTGTGGAAATCGTTGGACAATCTCTCATATTGAAGTCGGTTTATAGAAACACAGGAATGGGTTAGAGCGCATGGGTCGGCATGACTATTTTTATCAACTGTAGACCGAGATACCGGCGCATCGTTACACAATCAACCTTTCATTGAAATTGAGAAAACGTGTTTGTGGTTCGGCTCGTGATGGACTTGTGGCACCTTGATATTGTTAATCAGGATAATTAGACCGGATTTTAGGCGATTTCACGGTAATGATAACCCGAATAATACCTTGTAATGAGAGAAAATCCGATGGAAAGCGAGAGAATCCTAGTATCACCGTCTAAGCAGGTGTTTTGTGAATCCCTGTGCTAGACTCATTGATTTGTGGGTTACACGTTCTATCAATACGACTCAGACGTCCTCGTATAGGAACGAGGAGATTACGCCATTGTATGGCTTTCTCCATTGTACACTCTCAGAATGTTTGGTTCTTTTTAGGAACGGATGGAATTTATTTCTCCGCGATACACCAATCATTTATTTTAGAGCCGTTAATAAACAGTACGTCGCAGACATCGTTCCATATAATTTCCCTTTTTGGACCTGGTTTCAACTATGTACCCTGACATACTATCTTTCTACCGGTGTGGATCTTTCTATTACATAGATAACAACCCAGATCGTTATGATGGTTCTAAGAGTAACCGATGTGGTTCTGCGAGGTACCGATTGAGTTATATCGGTTCCATCTCGGTTCCACTTGGATAGCGACGAAACAAAATGGCGCTTAACCATCTGGGCCACTAAAAAGAACCGAAGTGGATATGTGGAAGGTTGATAAAACGAGGGAAAAGTTTCACCTGCAACCCTTTGTTGGTTCTCTGTTCAAGAACCAGTAATTGTGTTCCCAAACAGCTTCAATTTTGCCTACATGAAACATGTAGCTGTACACAGCCAGAAAAATGATGTTGGCCCAACACCCTGTTTTGTTGCTGTGGGCTGGTCAACACCATAAAGTGGTGTGGGAAAATGGTGTTGACCAATGTGAACACTAAAAATGGTGTTGAAACCAGTTCAACTCCAAATAATGGTGTTGTTCAACACCAAATTATGGTGTTGTTCAACACCAATATATTTGTTGTTCAACACCAATATATGTTGTTCAACACCAATATATGTTGTTCAACACCAATAAAAGGTGCTGAAAATGTCTCAACTCCATATTTTGGCGTTAACCGACAGGTCTTGATACTGGCTCAACACCAATTAATGTTGATGGCCAACGCCAATAAAGGGTGCTGGGGACATTTAGTGTCTGTCTAAAATCAACATAATTTATTGGTGTTGATCTCAATACTATTTTTTTTTGTGTTAATCAGCACCATTTTCCGGGCTGTGTATAGTGAAAACTCGAATCTGATCACGGAATTGTATTCATGTCAGTTCACGTAATATCATCCTCGCTAAAGCAGCCTTTATCCTAGATAACTCTGATACAGATGGGGTGATTTGTGTTCTTGTAAATTGCAATCAATCAACAAGAGATGTACGCAGTATTTTTGGACCAATCCGATCACTTGTTTTATGCGAATACATGACAATCGTTCTCTTTGATTGGACATCTCATGTGATGACGTTTCTTTTCTCAACCTTCCCACAGCCCATGCTCCATTTCACAGGCTCACTGCAACCCTGCCCCCAATAGCGGAAGATGTCCTTTACGACGTGGCTATGACGTACGGTTCACTTTGAATCCCACAGAACATCTTCTTCAGTTTTGCACATGAGCGAACTACTTTTCATATGTTCTGCCCATACAACATGTACAAACGGAGAAATATCTCTAGATCATTCTTTTTAACGCTTTAGCTAACCAACATAGGTATTATGCAGAATTCAAAAGTCATCGGAATGTTCGACAAACATCGATTTTACTCATTTGCCTACACTTTGCCATCTATGAGATGACTTGCGAATCGTGTGTCGCTATTATTGCGGAGCGATATCCGATAATTAGATTGAAAATTCAATCTATCAGATTGGAATTAGTGACCAATCTATTCGAAAGAATATTCCATCTATTAGATTGAAAATTTCAATCTAGTAGATTGAATTTTCTGTCTAAAACAGATTCATTCTATCGTTTTCAATCTATTAGATTGAATATTTTCAGTCCGATAAAAGATTGGTCACTAATTTCAATCTAATAGATTGAATTTCAATCTAATTATTTTAGAGATTACCGTATACTGTTCGGTCTTTATCCGGCGGAGAACAGACTCGAGAAATCCGATAAATTACAGGCTTTTCATACTACTTCTGAAACAGATATTGTCTGAACTTACAAAAGATACAGATATGAATAACTTCCGTATCATCCAAGATGTGTTGTAGATCTGTAATTTTGAACAAGTAGGACAGTACATGACTCGCAAATGGCGGGTTACGTTGGGGTTACGTCGTTTGAGTTTAGCTGATTGACTGACGACATCACGTTGTCTTGATTTCGGGGAATTCCTTCATATAGTTGCCGAAAGTAGGTTGAAAATGGATACACACGATCCAGGGTCAGTCTTATCCCATATAGATGACCCAGATGGTTACAAGTTGCGAGTTTACTATATATAATGTAACTTCCGGCGGTATGCTGCTCGAGTGGGAATCATGTCCGAAAATCTGACTGCTGGCTGGGTCATGCAGTGACATTAGCGAGGTGATTGTTCAGGCCTTGCATTTTGATGGGGCTGATTGTATTCTTTAACCTAAAATCAGCGCCGTAAAATGAAAGGTCTGATTGTTCTCTTCTTGCCGTTCTGAATATACGGTGAACGTGAGCGGATTGCGGTCCACTATCCAAAATAGGCAAGGTTTCGTCTCTGGCACAAAAAGTAAACTTTACGGTGTGAAGATGACGCAATATAGAGAAGCAATTTAGACTTATTAATCCTGTCTTTCGACCTTAATTTCTGTTAATTGTGTGTGTATAAGGTGAATCTCGATTGGCGACATTCGAATGTGTATAGCTTTGCTATCCGACACTCAGCTTGAATCACCAATGGCGCCGAGTTAATTTGAAAGAAATTGCAAAAGAATCCATGAACCCGTATTTTGTCGTTAAACGTCGGAGTTGTTCTTTGAAGAGATGAGAGTTAAATGAGTTTAAATTGACCGGAAGTGCACGTGAAGATATTAAGGGCTGTCTCATTAATCAAGACAGAAAAGATCTTAAGTATCTTCAAAACAATCTGTTAATTGCCGAGCGGGGACATCCGCGAGACACCGTATATTTCAATTATGTTTTAGGTCTCTATCCTAAACCGTCAGTTCGTTTGTCGCCAAAGAAACCATACATCAGTTAGTTAACGACTAATACGAATTCATAAGAAATCAACGACCCATTCTCCAGGAAAACCTATATGGTGGTCCATGGGGGACAACGATTTTTTTTACAGCTTTCCTGAGTTTTCTGGGGTTTCCGGGGGGTTTTTCGCGTGTTTTTTTCCGACTGTTTTCTACAAACAACGCAAAATTTCTTCAGATTTCTCGCATTCCTAGTAACGTCGTCACAGTTTGTTCATCCTGTTTCACCGAAAACCAATCTAAATGCCCGAAAAAGTTTACATCGCGGTGGAAACCTGTACGGTGGAAACCTGTACATCGCGGCGGAAAACCTTTACACAGCGGTTGAAAGGTTTCCACCGAGGTTTAAAGGTTTCCAATGCGGTTGAAATGTTTCCACCTCGGTTGAAAAGTTCCCATCGCGGTTTCCACCGCAGTGAAAACGTTTCAACCGCGGTGTAAACGTTTCCAAGAGTTTTGTTTGACACTGTTCGCGTCACTGAATACGACAAACTCCTCATCGTGATAACATAATCACTGTCGGTATTTATTGCTGTTGACCTTGACAGGGCTAGGGTATGCTAGACCTGTCATTACAGGGCTAGGGTATACTAGACCTGTCATTCAATTTAATAGATGTAAGATATTCAAGATATTATAGAACTATTAATCGACGGCACAGAAATTGATCGGAAATTAAACCCATATCGACGGCGAAGTTGTAAATTGATCAAAGCTGTCCAATATGTAATGACTGACGCTTGGGCAAATAGATTGATGTGTACCCGATATTCAGCTTTGATACGTAATATTATGTAATAATCTGAAGCTTTAAACATTTTTATCTGTGACATTTTTGTTTGTTTGAAATAGCTATGCAGAATAGCCTTTTGAGCGGATCTCAAAATCAGTCCTTGCAGCAACCTTGATACACGCCACAAGTTTGTCAGTTTCATAACACGATATGATGATATGGCACGAACACGGGTTTGAATATGCCATGTTTATCTATGATTGATAATGCAGAGGTTGGGGGGAAAAAAACAACAAACAAAACCAAAACAAAAAACAAAAACAAACAGAAAGCAGGTCTCTCTATAACACCTACATATCCACATATCCACATCTATACATAGACACCTACATATCCAAGTTTAGTATGAGTATTAAAAATTTGTATAGATTTATAAATGTAGATTTAAATTGCTTGAATTATTTATTAAACGTATTTTAATGTATATAATATGTTGAACTGTTTTTCTATTCATTAAATTAATAAAAAACATACATTACCCTATATATTGATATTGATATTGTTGTTTATTATATCTGTATATTATTATCAGTAGAATCTCTTCTCTTATTCCTATACTCATTCTGGTTATAGTTAGTCTGACTCTCACAATTGTTTCGATATTTAAAACTGGTATATAAGCATACTTCCGGGTTGATGACGTCATCAAGATCTCATTGGGATACTTATCAGATTGGAATTAGTGACCAATCTATTCGAAAGAATATTCCATCTATTAGATTGAAAATTTCAATCTAGTAGATTGAATTTTCTGTCTAAAACAGATTCATTCTATCGTTTTCAATCTATTAGATTGAATATTTTCAGTCCGATAAAAGATTGGTCACTAATTTCAATCTAATAGATTGAATTTCAATCTAATTATTTTAGAGATTACCGTATACTGTTCGGTCTTTATCCGGCGGAGAACAGACTCGAGAAATCCGATAAATTACAGGCTTTTCATACTACTTCTGAAACAGATATTGTCTGAACTTACAAAAGATACAGATATGAATAACTTCCGTATCATCCAAGATGTGTTGTAGATCTGTAATTTTGAACAAGTAGGACAGTACATGACTCGCAAATGGCGGGTTACGTTGGGGTTACGTCGTTTGAGTTTAGCTGATTGACTGACGACATCACGTTGTCTTGATTTCGGGGAATTCCTTCATATAGTTGCCGAAAGTAGGTTGAAAATGGATACACACGATCCAGGGTCAGTCTTATCCCATATAGATGACCCAGATGGTTACAAGTTGCGAGTTTACTATATATAATGTAACTTCCGGCGGTATGCTGCTCGAGTGGGAATCATGTCCGAAAATCTGACTGCTGGCTGGGTCATGCAGTGACATTAGCGAGGTGATTGTTCAGGCCTTGCATTTTGATGGGGCTGATTGTATTCTTTAACCTAAAATCAGCGCCGTAAAATGAAAGGTCTGATTGTTCTCTTCTTGCCGTTCTGAATATACGGTGAACGTGAGCGGATTGCGGTCCACTATCCAAAATAGGCAAGGTTTCGTCTCTGGCACAAAAAGTAAACTTTACGGTGTGAAGATGACGCAATATAGAGAAGCAATTTAGACTTATTAATCCTGTCTTTCGACCTTAATTTCTGTTAATTGTGTGTGTATAAGGTGAATCTCGATTGGCGACATTCGAATGTGTATAGCTTTGCTATCCGACACTCAGCTTGAATCACCAATGGCGCCGAGTTAATTTGAAAGAAATTGCAAAAGAATCCATGAACCCGTATTTTGTCGTTAAACGTCGGAGTTGTTCTTTGAAGAGATGAGAGTTAAATGAGTTTAAATTGACCGGAAGTGCACGTGAAGATATTAAGGGCTGTCTCATTAATCAAGACAGAAAAGATCTTAAGTATCTTCAAAACAATCTGTTAATTGCCGAGCGGGGACATCCGCGAGACACCGTATATTTCAATTATGTTTTAGGTCTCTATCCTAAACCGTCAGTTCGTTTGTCGCCAAAGAAACCATACATCAGTTAGTTAACGACTAATACGAATTCATAAGAAATCAACGACCCATTCTCCAGGAAAACCTATATGGTGGTCCATGGGGGACAACGATTTTTTTTACAGCTTTCCTGAGTTTTCTGGGGTTTCCGGGGG